>APFE030544824.1:3053-57578 GCA_000404065.3 Pinus taeda | reverse complement strand
GCGTTGCCGCCCCCATTTTGAACTGGGGTCCAATGTGGTGGTACTTTTGAATATAGAAGATAATTAGGCTCCACACCCAACAGAATAGTGATAAGAGCACTCTCTAAAATAGGCACACTTTTCTAATCTAAAACACACTAGCTGTAAAGAACTAATCTAACAAAAAATCTCCACACAGAATTTAAGCATAATCTCTTTTGGATAAAGTCCATTTTTGGGTTTACCCAAAGAGACACTGTCAAAATTTATCAATTCATAGGCCCCTTTTGTCAGCTTTCACTTAACAATGTAAGGACCATGCCACATAGGTACAAATTTTCCAGCCCCTAGCTTATCGTTTGCTTGATCATATAGTAAAACTAGGTCTCCTTCTGAAAAATTACGAGATGTAACACTTCTATTGTACTGAGCTTTCATTTGTTTCGCATAAGTCTCGTTTGCTATTGCAGCAGTGCGTCGATTCTCATCTAGCTGGAGTAATTCTATGGCTAATTGTAGTGACGGTATTTCACATTCAATAGGTAACACTACTTCCAAAACGTAGACCAGTTGAAAAGGAGTGAAACCAGTTGATGTTTTCACTGAGGTCCAATATGCCCAAAGTGTTGAAAATGGCATGGTATGCCAATTTGATTTATGAATACCAATGATTCATTGGATCATAGTGACTAAAACTTTATTGATAGCTTCAACCAGACCATTAGCTTGTGGGTAATATGGAGTGGAACTATCGTGGTGTAGGCCAAGTTGATCTGTCAGTTCAATCATCATGATATTTCGAAAGTGACTTCCATGATCAGCGATAATAGCTTGAGGAACACCAAATCTAGCAATTATATGATTGAATACGAAAGTTACAATAGTATTGCCGTCTTCCGAAAATGTAGGCATCGCCTCACCCACTTAGTAAAATAATCTACCGCTAGGATAATATACGCATGCCGCCCAGCCAAGTGAGGACTACATGTAATAAAGTCAATACCCCACTTTGCGAAAGGACCGACAACAATTATAGGGTGGAGAGGAGCAAGTGGAGCACGCATTTTACGATCAAAGATTTGACAATTGTGGCATTTTTGGATTACGTAGATACAACCTTTGAATAAGGATGGCCAGCAATAACCAGCGCACAATATCTTTTGGGTTGTCGCATACCCATACATATGACTACCACATGCTCCAGAATGACAGTCATTTAGAACCTTTTCAGCTTCTTCATGAGTTAAACAACGTCGGAAAATAGAATCTGCTCCATGATGATAAGGTGTATCACCAATAATATTGTATTGTTGGGATTGGAAACGTATTTTCCATCACTAAGATCGTGAGATTTCAGGCCGAAAAGATTGGGTTTGGAGATAAATAATAATATCTCCATACCAAGGATCAAGAGTACTGATAAGAAACAAGGATTCATCCACAATGGGCTTCTCCGCCACCATTTCAGTATCAGTATGCGGGAAATCACACATCAGTTCGGCAAAATACAAATATTTTTTGCCTTAGATTTTTCAAATTCCAAGTCAAATTCCTGCAGGATAACTATCCATTTGGAATACTTACCCCCTAGAAATTGTTTAGTCAAGATATACATCATAGGGTTACAGTCAGAAATTACTGTGGTTTTGTGTAATAAGATCTAATGATGAAATCTTTGGACAGCTTGGACAGCTGCCAAGGCCAATTTCTCCACATGTGAATATTTAAGCTTAGTCAGATGTAAAGTTTGACTAAGATAGTAAATCACATATTCGTTGTTGAAATCATCTTCCTAAACTAAAACCATGTCAATGGTAGAATGAGAAGCGGCGAGATACAAAAAAATAATCTGGGATGTAATTGGGAGAATGCAATAATGGTGCATGGGTTAACGTGTGTTTAAGTGTATCAAAAGATTTATCAACGATTTCATCCCAAAAGAATGGAATATTCTGTTTTAACAACTTCGTAAAACCTTTCTTTATCTCGGCGTAGTAAGGAATGAAATGACGTAAAAAATTTGCTTTCCCTTGCAAACTTTGGAGTTGGCGAAGAGTCAAAGGAGGAGGTAGATTGGCGATAGCTTTAACCTTCGAGGGATCAACGCAAATGCTAGCCTTTGAAATGACAAATCCCAATAAGCGACCCGTTTCTACACAGAATACACATTTGTGTGGATTCAACCGAATTCGATAATGCCTACATCTCATAAAGATAGCTCGTAATTGAGTGAGATGATCAGATCTACATGATGAATGGGCAGGTAAATCATAGAGATAAGGCTGCACAATGTGCTTGATGTCATGAAATGCGTAAGACATAGCCCTTTTAAAAGTTGCTCCAGCGTTCTTCGCAATAAGAAAATGTCCCCCATGGACAAATGAAAGCTGTTTTAGGTTGATTAGCAGGGAGTATGTTGATTTGATTGTAATTGGAAAAACCATCCATAAAGGAGAACATTTCACTACTGGCACAATCATCAATAATTTGATCGATATAGGGGGTTGGATAATGTCTTTAGGACAAGCTCGATTAATATCCCTATAGTCGATACATATTCTTAATGTTCATTTTTTTGTTAACAGGAATAATATTTGATACCTAATTGGTTAAAGGAATTGGATAAATGAAACCTACGCGAAGTAATTTCTCAACTTCAGCTTTGATAGCAACGACTTTTCTCAGATGTATCTGACGTAAATGTTGCCAGACAGGTTTAGCATCTGGGTAAGTTTTAATTTTATGGACAACAATTGATGGATCGATTCCTGGCATTTCTTCATATGACCAGGCAAACACGTTGCCGAATTCTTGAAATAGGGCTTTATAAGTTTGGATTTCATCGTCCGTATAGGAAGCACCTATATGAATGTTTTCAATAATTCCAGGCTTAACTGAAATGTCAATAGGAACCGTTCGAGAGATACTTCCCAAATTTAACTCAGAATCAGAATGTTGTAATGGATTTTGTTGCTTTTTGACATAGTCAGTAGTAAAAATAGAAGAAAAATCATTTTCAAAATGATCAAGCTTAGGTAAAAACAAAGATCGGTGATGAAGATCTTCCCATGGGAGATCTTCAACAAACAAAAGTTCATGAATATGCTCATTAGTATGAATAGGATTAGAAAATGTTGTTGTAGCTAAGGTTGATATCAAAAGTGATTCCCCATGGACCACATTCATTGGATCAGTTTCGGTTGAACAAGAATAAAAAATGATTGTACAGCCTGATATGCAATTTAAAAGGGACTCAAAGGCATCACGCCATCAAATGAATCCATCTCAGAATCAGAAGGTACGATCCAAGGATCATCAAAAGCAATAGTGTTTGATGAAATCATATGAATAGTTGTAATAGAAGGTGATACGTTAGGAGGAGGGAAGGAAAAAGTTCCCAATAAACGAGAATCTTTAATTAAACCTACACCAACATCCTTGTAAGGGATAATTGTTTTATTGATGTGCTGAATACTATCTGTAAAGGCTGGGTCAGATGAGAAATAAGTCAGCTGGTCTATCGTAATGATCTTTCCGTTATGAGAAAACTTGATAAGCCGAAAGACCGATGAAACAATAGCAGTCATAGCATAAGACCAACTGCGACCCAGGAGAAGGTTGTAATCTAGAGGGGCATCAACCACTTCCACATCTAGATTTACGGTTTTGCCTTCAACCCCTATAGGTAAATCTTGCAAAATATCGAAAGGATAGAATCCTAAACCATCAAAAGCCTTTAGAATTGTCAGAGACTGATTGAGTGTGGGAGAACCAAGCGATCTCCAACACTGGATCGACATAATACACATAAAAGCCCCTTCATCAATCACAGTCCAAAAGAAAGGTCTGTTTTTTACTAAAACTAGAATCTAGAAAGCCATTTGATGAGGTAGGTGAGGTGTACTATTATCTAAATTGAAGATTATTAGGTTCAAATCCTAAATATCGACAGCTCCTATAGCAGACAATAGTAATTTACACAGTGCTGGGCACGATTGCAACACTTCCAAAGCCAACATTGCTGAAGGGGAAATAGCTAAGTCTTCAACAATGTTATAATTCTGAGCAGCTCTCGCATGTGGATTGAAAGTTGATTTATGAAGTATACCTTGAGCAGGCAGTTTGATTACGAAGTTAGGGTTGGGTTTCTCAATCTGTAGTGGATCAGAACCAGGAGCAGGTGTAGTTGACATGATTGAATTAGAAGATTCTACTTCTTTACCACCAATGGGATTTTTACTACCATAATGTTGCGATCATGTCACAATCCTAACATGAGACATCATCATAATGGATTCTTCTGAGGCATTCGAGGAAGAACCAATCATTTTACTATCTTGTGAAGGAAAAGGATCCTTCAAGACAGCAAGCATTTGAGAACCTTTAATGATTTTCGAAACCTCTACTCGATGTGGGCAGTCTTTGGTAAAATGATCCTCGTCGCAAATGAAACAAGGATAGCGAGGTTTACATTTTTCGTCAGTAGATTCATTTTTATCCGTTTTATCTTTTGAATTTTGTTTGTTTTTCTTCTTCCCCTTCTTTTTACTACCAGATTTTGATTTGGCCATAGATGATTCTATGACATGGATGTTGGCAGAAAATTCAGTGGAAGAATCTCCTTTCGGGGAATCAAGTAAAGTTACTATAGGAGAAGAATTATTTAAAGATTTCTTCTTACTTTTAGTACTAATTGAACCAATCATACCATCAGTTGCATGAGACCCTAAAGGAGCTGCAATTATTTGACCGTGTTTTGGAAGATCAACGATTTTTTCATGTAAAGTACCTGACTGTATATAGATGAGGTCAAGGTACTGAGCCTGAGCAATGCCTTTCTCTTCACTGAAAACTCCTCCCTTAGCTACATCTTCAGTGATTTTGGGTAACAATGATTTAATGAACCATTCTACTAAAATTTGATCCGGAATGAAAACTTTCACTAAATGCCTTCTACATCACCATTCATGAATATGATCAGAAATATATGTGGACGTGGATTGTTTTAGTGAAGTTAATAGTTCCATGCCATTGTCGTATATGACAGGCAAATGAAAATGAGTTAAGCAGTGGCTAACTGATTAAAATTATAAAAAAGGCTCATGGTAACTCAATGTACCATTTGGCGGCAAGACCAATAAGAGTTCGTTGAAAAAGACACAATCCAATTGAATCATCAATGATTGAATTAGATGCACACCAAAGGTGATAAGTCATAACGTGATTTAACGGATCCTCTCCTATCTTACCCTCGAATTTTGAGATATCACTGGGCAACTTACTAGGCATCGGTGGCCAATACGGAAGATAGTAAATTGGATCATTAGTAAGGCGCAACAAATCAGGTAAATCCAAAGTTGCAATAAATGGTAATTGATGGTTAGGGTTGCAAAAACCTTGAGTAATGAGACCAGCTCCAGGAGAAGGATATCCAAGACAACCTAGAATTGGATTTGCATTAGGAATGTTATAACCTCCTGGGAAACCAGGATTAACTAGACCAAACTGAGGTTGTTGAGGCTGTTGATAATTATAGCTAAGGTATGGTTGATACTGATAAACTGGGTTTTGTACAGTAGGACCGAATTGATACTGTCCCTAGTATGGTTGATAGGTGAATTGCGGTTGACTTGTGGCAATCGTACTTAGACCAGCTTGTCCTGTAGGTATTTGGACCGAAGTCTAAACTGTAGGTCCTGACTGTGGCACAGAGACATGAGGAGTTTACAATGATGAAGGGATAGTAGAAACCAGAGCTACAGATACTCCAGAAACAGGTGTGGTAGGTTGAACAGAAGTTGTAGCAGTTGCAACAACAGTTTGAGGCGGAGTCTGAGGTGTGCTAGGCCCAGGCTGCTGAACTAAACTAGCTGCAGGGGTTTGAACAATAGGTTGGACAGGTTGCTGGGCTGGACCAGAAACCAAAGGTTGTCCAGGTTGATTAGATAATTGCACATTAGGTTTCATAGTCTATTAAGTTTGAAATGGATTCCACACCATGTTCATTTTGGGGTATGGGCCCGTAAAAGGTTGTGCATATGGAGGACCATAACCTGGTTGAACGTAGCACTGATAATTAAGTGGTACATTTCCAACTCCTTGTAAAAATGATTGACTAGAAGGCGGTTGGAAACCTTGAGTTGCGTACTGACCTTGAGGTTAATAACCCTGAGGCACGTACTGAATCTGGGGTTGATAAGCATCCTGAGGAATATACTGAGTCTGGGGTTGACCTTGGGGTATGTACTGTCCTGAAGGTTGAAAATATTGAGGTAGCCCTCCAGGTGGAAACTGACTACCTTGGGGTTGCCCCCCAGGTAGTAATTGACTACCTTGAGGTTGGCCCCCAGGCGGTAACTGACTACCTTGAGGTTGCCCCCCAGGCGGTAACTGACTACCTTGAGGTTGCCCCTCAGGCGGTAACTGACTACCTTTGGGTTGCCCCCCAGGTGGTAACTGACTACCTTGAGGTTGAGGATTTGGAATACTACCAGACATCATAAATATTTGTTCTGTGCTCAACGTTTGAGTCCCATTACTACCAGATGATAACTCATGTTTAGTCGGTCAAGGAGTTGCTCCTGAAAAAGTACCAGTGAGTGACTGGTACCTTGAAGGAATAGAAGGACTGCCGTATAAAAATGTTTCCAGTAATTGGGAAAACATAGATGAATGTCTTGACATGATCGATGAAGGATAATAACCTCTTGGTGTAGGATGAAAAGGAATTCGAGGTGGTGAAAAACAAAGACTTGGGTTTTCTAAAAAAATTGTCAATGATAAATACCAAGCGTCACTCCTAAAAGGACTGTAAAATATTGATTCACACTCTCTAAGATTTAAATTCTGTTGGTTTTCGGGAAGAATTACGTCTTCTTTTGGACCAACAAGTTCTTCAATAGAAATGAGGCCAAAAGGAAGATTTTGAGTAATGATATTTCCTACCTTAGGTGAACCAAGATCACTAGAAGTTCCAAATCAGCAGGTTCAGTGTTAGGCTCAGAAATTTCAAGTTCTTCAGCTAATTCACTGGAAGGAAAAATACTACCAGTAACTTCGGAAAATGAAATTGGCTCTTGAATATACTCTGTTGTTTGTATTTGATAATCAGGATCAACAATTAGAAATGACTTTTCGTCTTCTGGTGATCCAACTCTACTGTCACTAGGTGATACGAGAGCTTGCAACCCTTTAAGTTGGCTTGGTGTATACTCAGGAGGTTTCCCCTGAAGTCTACAATATTGTCTCAGTAATTCGACAATGATTAAATATTAATTAATAACATGTAGACAAATAAAATTTCAATAAAAACACCTAAAGTCTCTAAAGAAACAAACAGTTGAATCACACGCCTAAAAAATCTAAGAGTTCAAACCACGCACAAACAGTAACTTCCTGTAATAAAAACACTAGTTGGTGATGAAATCTAACTTAGTCGAAGTTTGATACAGAAAGGGAAATTGGAACAGTTACCCCAACAACCTGCTTAATGAAACAGACTAGCACAAGTTTCTTCACAAAACCATCTTGAGTGAAGAGAACCCCCCAGAGAATCCAAGTGAGTCTAGTCAATGTATGCTCCAGGTACAGTGAGATCTTTCCTTCACTATCACCTTACGAAATAATCTTAAGTTTATGGACACTAAGGTTACCAACAACAAAAAATACAACTGGGGGAATAGTCTACGATCCGATTCCATGCACAAGGGCAGAGTAACAAAGCTCAATCCCCTTTAAGGCTCCTCGACAATGGTCAATCCGAAGTTTACCAACAAGTGACCCCAGGCTCCTCGACAATGGTTAATCCGAGGTTTACTATTTATAATACGCGCAAATCTTCTATCTTTCCCAATGAAATAGAATTGATTGTCTCAAAGGTTTGGACATGATCTCGTGATTGACTCCTTTAATTACAATTGGATTTATTTCCTACCACAAGATGTATCTACTTGTTTTTTTAACTATCTTGGAGAGTTAATTACTCCCTACTCTAAGATACTAGGTTAAGCTATATTGGTGATAAGAGTCCAAAATAGAAAAGATTATTGTATCAATTTTAATTAAGCGTTGCTTTTATGGGTTGTTCTTTAAGTCAATAGGTATGGAAATGAAACTTTGATGGTGTGAAGATTCGACTCCAAACACACTAAAAAAAATTCACCTAAAATGATAAGCAATTCATTTTTCTTTCAATGAAATTTTATTTAAAAGAAAGAGTTCGAGAATGCAATTCTTTAAGAAACAATTCTTTCTTTCATCATGGAAATGGAAAGAAAATATTTTTGTTTTTTCTTTTTAATAAGAACTCAAAATGAGACAAATAATTAATGCTCCCTTTCACTTTTCAAAACTCGAAACTACAAAAAAAACAATTTGCTTCAAAAGAGATCTACAAGTTCTAGAAAAACACTCAAAACTACAAAAACTAATTTTGAGATCTAAAAACTTTAAAAATCTAATTGAATAAAAGCTTCAATTTTTTTGAGGAAGTTTTACTTAGTTGTTCAGTAAACTAAGGATTCATTTGCGCAGAATAACAAATCAGTAAAAAAACATCCAGATATGTTTTCTTTTTGTAAAAATGAAATTCAGAACTTATAACAAAGTTTGTTCAAATATCTGCAATGAGAAAATTAAATTTGTTTCTCACAAAGGATAGATTTCACAACCAGGTTAGACTCATCAAGAAGACAAAAATACACTAGGGTGATCTAAGGTTTCTCAAGCTTCTGATCTTTGAGTCACTATAGAGACAAAGTGAAAACCAATTCCAGCATGCAAAACTTCTAGAAAATCATTCAAAACAAAAATACTATCAGAATTCACTCACAAGATATTTTTGATAAGAAAATACAGATCTGGGTAGACACTAAGAATCCTAAATCAAACCTAAACTTAACTAGAAGAAGATATCTTAGGTTTTTAAAAAAATTTAACAGGGTCCGCATACTCCAAAAGAAATAGGCGCGGTCCCGCACTATTTACTCAAGGAAACAAACGGATATGTTCGCTCTGTTTGTGAAGACAAAGTGCAGTCCCCAGAAAACTTCAAAAAAAACAAAAATAATTCAAGATTTTTGAAAACTACCCAGGCCAGTATACATCAATCAAAAAACCAGAAAAACAATTTTCTCGAGTCAAAACAAAGGAAAACCAAAAATTAAATACCATCCCTAGTGGAGTCACCAATTTGTTGGCCGGATAAATCGATCTTGCGGCAAGACCGATCTCCCTAGTATCAAAAGATAGTCTAGCAACAAATAGACAAACAAACCTATCTTTCTCTAGACATATGCGATTTATATGTTAATACTACAAAGGTGTTAAGATCCTACCTTAGATCCAGTGCTTGTTCATAGTAGTCATCCTCCAGTCGTTCGAAAGAGTTATCTTTGGAGACCTGCAATCATAAACAAGCAAAAATTAAATAGAACCTACATAGAAAATATTATAAATCATGCCTATTATGGTGATCAAGGAATCCATAAATTAAACCATGAATTAACATATTATTGAGAAAAGCAAATATATTTGTATTAACTTTGAATAGTAGAAGAACCTTACAACCTTTTCAGGCTTGATGTTGAATGAGTTCTTCCTAGGGTCCGAAAAAGGAATTTCCTTTACTTTGACAAGTTTTGCACTCTTCCAAATGAGATTCATAGAGGTATGTAATCTCTCCTCATAAAAATTCAACTCAAGAAGACTAAGTTCCAACAACATTTTCCCTCAAAAATAATAAGCTTCTCACTCTAACTAGTTAACCAGCTCAATGCTTCTTTCTATAGTGCAGAGGAGGAGGTTACAAGTCCACCTATGAAAGGATATAATCATCTTTCAAAGGAATAAGCTCCTCACATCAAGGGGTTAGCGCCTTAAGGTATGGGATACATGAATCTTAAAAGAGCGAACTTTCTACCTCAAGATTCCTTCCAGAAGCTTTTAGAAATAACTAAAAGTGAGTTTTTCATAATATACTTGCACCTTTTTAACTTTTATAGGGGTCTGCACCCTTAACACAGAGACAGTGCGGTCAGGTGCACTGGAGACATGACCATTAGGTGCGGGACCGCAGGTAAGACACAAAGAAGGTGTGGAACCAGAGCTTTAAAAACTTTTGAGAGCTTGTCTCTTATATTCAAGACTTGATATGGGGAACTAATGTTTTAGACTTGTAGAGAAGGAAATTATGAGTGGTAATGAACTCACACAGATAGCAAAATGTCAAGGTGACAATTTTCACTGCAACAACACCCAGTGTACCTGCATACCGTTGCCCGTCCCTAAAAGCAAGTATTTACCAATTCCCATCAAGAGACCCCTATGAATACTTGCTTTCTCTGCAATTAATTGAAAAGAACCCAAAATTTAACCATAATTTAGTTACCACACTTGAAATTGAAGTTCCCCAGACCCTCTGTTTTCACCAATTTCCCATAAAAACCATAGTTTCCTATCTGAATCCACAAGAACCAGAATGGAAACCCCCATTGCCCTAAATATTGCACCTATTACTGGTGATATCTAGTATTGTAGCAATAATGCTGCAATTCCTGGGGCTTCATTCTTTACTTTTATCAACCCGGTAGTTCGTAACGAACTTGGAAGTGACCGTGTTGTATGCACAAGTACTAGCTCTTACTGCAGGCTGTCACTTGATCAGCTAGTGCAAGTTTGCTAGGAGCTTAAGCCAACTTCTATGAGTTCTCAGAAGTTGATTTAACTATGATGAAAGGAAGCTACCTCTACAAGGGCTATTCTACTTGCAGAAAGAGAAGGAAAACTGGAATGAAATGCAAACCCTAGCAAACCCTAGTTCACCCACTAACCCTACTTGTAAGAAAAGAGATGGAAACTACTGAAATGGGTGCCATTGACTATTGAAAAGGTAAATTGCATTTATTTAAACTACTTTTGAAGAGAAATGAGAAGAAATCATCTTTTTGTACTTTTGAGTATTCTTATGTGGAATTATTATGCTTTTGATTTGACTGGTTGTGACTGTGTAGAGGTTTGGTGGCAAAGGAAGATGGAGTTGGCTTTTGCAGATGGTGAGGAAGGTATGGAGAGGTCCTAAGAAGCCCCCAGTACCCTTCTGAAGACTTCCATTGTGATCAGACTTCGAAAAATCACTCACAGGAAGTTCTATAAGAGGCTGCAGGGGATCTACAGGAGGTTCTATAGGAGGATCTACAGGAAGAGGCCGAAAGTGGTTTTTGGAGGTTTGAAGGTGGAAAAATGATGGAAAAGGGGAAATGAAGGTTTGATGAAGGTGTTGAGGGGTCTATAACTTATCAAGGAATATCAGGGACAAAGGAGATGGTTGGATTTGTTCAAATGCTAAGGAGACAACTCTATGGAAAAACAATGCAAAAATTAGGGCAGATTGGCGAAATGAGGTGAATGAGCCGGGGGATCTATGAGAGGTGAGCTAATGCTGGCTGTTTGATGGAGGAATGATGAGCTAGAATTTTCTACAAGAGATCTGCACTCTTACCTCTCAAAACTGACCAAAGCAAGAACCGAAAAATAGAGTTTTGTCTATCTTATCCTAATTTCTGACCTAAAACTAGAAAAATGTTGAACAACACCTTATGAACAGAAAATCATGCAAAATAACTATGGTAAAAGTGCATAAAATTATCTAAGCAATTAAATCTGAACCAATATCAACTCTTCCAAATCAAAGTGTCACACTAGCAATTGCATGAAGGAGCAAAAACTATGTTTTTGGTAGCAGTAGTAGTGCATTGACCTCAGATCATAGTCCCAAGGAGGGAGAAAGGATATCAAGACCTGCTGTTAGCCTTTTTGGATCTTTTTCTATCACTACAGCAACTTACTTAAGCAACTTGAACCAAAAACCACTATTCTAACCATCAAAAGCAACCTGATTTAATGAAGTAAAAGGAGTATATGTAATAGAAATTAACTCATGAATGAAAACAAAAACATATAAGTACACAAAGGAGGTGCTGGGAAACTTGGGTTGGGCCCTAACCCAAGAGCTTCAGCCCTTTGGAAAAAAAATTAGTGCTGGCTCAAAACTTCATCATCTTCATTATCAAAAATAACAATTACATCACATAAAAACTGTCTCAAAAGAACTCGAAAATGCGCTGAGTATAATGCTACAAAAAAGTGTGAAAATATACTATGAAATGACCAACTTACTGAGGCTTGAATCCTTCTTATTTATACAAGTGGGGACTCCCAACAGTCCTCCTAAAATTAAGGGACTTGGCTTCCTAGAACTGAAGATAACAACAACCCTACTTGACTTGCTCGACTGCCCCTTGGAATCATCAATGTGCACCTTTGTACTCCGAGCTGCTGGTGGAGAATTGAAGGAAAGGGTCATTAATGAAGGAGACACCCCTCCTACAAGTCCTCTTCCCTGTTTCCTTGAGTTTGGTTGCCATTTTCTCATGATTTCCTTGTCTTTGTCCAAAATTGTCCCAAAAAATCTACAATAAACATTCATTAGACTACATGGGAAAGTGATTATACCCATTCACTCTATTGACGTAAATATATTCAAAAACATGCACAAAACTATTGAGAATGGTGGATTAAATGAAAATAATAGGTAGAATGAGCCCATATAGTTACCCATTTCTGGAGCTCATTAATTACTACCCCCCACCGTGACTTAGATTATTTGCTTCTGGCAGATAAATACTTTCAAATAAAATCCCTGACCACTGATAAAGACCACTTGAAAGTCTTTTGCCAATGCAAAGATAATCATCCGAATGGCTACGATACCATGGGACTTTGGGAATCCAATCTCCCAATGTACTTTCTCCCCTATGTGCACATTTTCCTTGACATTATACATCAGTGTCATGCTAACTATGATCCCAACCTCAGAGCAGTAATGTCCCCAAATCAAATTGTCCTCTTCACCATTACTACAAACTCCATCAATGAGATGCTTCAATTTCAACCTAGTCAAGCCCTCACCCCCATTTCCCTTAAATATTTGCTTTACAAGTCATCTAAATCATCCCAGTTTGAACTTAGTCGTTTGTGCCAGACTTTCATATATAAGGAACATCAAACCAATAATCCCCCTCCCTATCTGTCAGTTTTCATCCCAAAAATAGGGAGAATTATAGTTGCTATGATAGCTGCAGTCATGGGATTTAATACCAGTGAATATGTAGATGAATTGACCTTAGTTTTGATGTCCATCTTTACCCCTGGTCAGCACCTTGTTGTCAAGTACAATTATGCTGCTTTTATTGCTGAGAAAATCCATGACCAGTTCACGAGACTGGAAAAATGAAAAAGTGTTCAAGTATTCCACATTCATCTATCACCTTATCCTCTACTATCAGTCTAACAAGTTCCCATTTTCTGTTAATAGACTTGATACAAAGGGTAACCCAAGTTCAGTTATTTTCTAGACTTCAATCTTCCACCATTCGTTTGCTTGTCCCTATTCATATAATGAGTTCATTGACCAATTTGTCCACCCAGTAACCACCATGCTGACAGGAAATCCTCCTCCTAGGATTAGTGATAAAATCAAAATAATCCTTCAGCTATCCAAATAGTACAAGGTAGGTGACTAGTACTTGTACCAGAATCACACAGAGATCAGGATATATGGCTATGAGCTTCCCCCATTCAAGCTAACAAAATATGTTCCAATTAGGTTGCTTGCATTAGAGTATTATAGACAAATGATATACTCAGATCCAATCCACTTTACCAAGGGCAAGAAGAAAGCACAGTTGAGAATCAAGGATCACTTAGGCCCATTTGTCTCCAACAATAGGGAAGCATGGAAAGCAGTAAAAGAAATCCTAGAAAACCACATGAAATTAAACAAAAGTTTTAGTTGGAAATATTACCTACACAGTTTTATTTGTGATAGGAGAATGAAAAATAGGTTATCACCCTATTTTCATCACAGAATCCCAAAGATTGAGGAATATGCTAATATGGATGAATGGAAAGAAGGAACTCTTGTAGAGATGGATAGTGATTAGGTCAATGTAGAAATGTAATGAAAGACCTAGAAAAGACACTTGACCTGGATTCTTTTGAACAGGTGCTAGTTGAGACTTCTTACAAGCCAGCATTAGGGACTAGTGCCTCAATAGCTGATACCTCTCAAAGGCACTCACAGGAAACTAGTGCACCATTTTTAGGGTCATCACAGGGAAGAGAACAAGAAACCAACACTTCAGCAACAAGGCAATCAAGCATGTTAAAGCAGCCTAAAACCTCTCAGGAACAGGCTCAAACACAGACCCACCAGACTCAAGTTAACATGGGAGACCCCCCAGTTTTGCAAACTCCTTTGAATGAGGAAAGAAACTTAAAGAGAGACAGGGAAGTAGCTACCCCTGCCAGTGGTCCCTCAGACCAGCCTGGTGCTAAGAGGCACAGGCTAAATCCTCATTTAGAAGAAGAATTTTTTGAAAAAACTACAGAGAGCTTCAGGAAAGAAGGTGCAGATAGTCAGCATACATCCCCAGTAGGTGAGACACCTTCTAGTTCACAAAGACAGGAGTTGGAAAGATAGCAAAGCACTGAAGTTTCATCCTTCAGGCCTTCATCTAACAAGTTGTTAGATATCCAAGAAAAATTCAAAGAGATAAAGGCTAGAAATGAAACATTAAGGGCCCAAGTCTATAATCAATATATGAATATGGCTCCCACTAATCAAACTAGGTTGACGTCAGCTTATGACATCAAGGAAGGTAAGATGCAGATGAGCTTCTTAAAGCCCAAAGTACAACAACCCCAATCACTTGCAGACTACCTCAAAACTGATTTTGAGGTCTTGGCCAAGGACATGCACCCCCTAGATCAAATTGAATTGCATAAGTAGATAGGGGAAATGGTGTATTCAACATTTACAAGTAAAGCCATGATGACACACAGATTAGAAAATTCACTAAATAATACTACTGCCCAGTTACTGTTAGAAAGAGCCCCCTCACAGGTTAAGGACAACAGAATTAAATCATTGGAGAAATTGATTATTGGATTGGATCATAACCCAAAATATGTAAAAGCTGCAGAAGCCCTGATAAAAAAGAAAAACGAAGAAATAACTACCTTGAGAAAATAGCTAAACTTGCCTCCACTGATGCATCCACAAATTGCTGAAGTTATAGAAAAGAAGGATGAAGAAGAGCCTATGGACCTAGTCCTCAAGCTAAATGAAAAACTAAAGGAGATTGAGCAGGAGTTAGAGAAATCACTAAAAAGAAGGCAGAGTGAGTCAACCTCTCAGCCTCAAAATGTAGTACCAGTAGCCTCCACGACAATCCCTTCTACTCTTGCAACAACTCTTGCACCAAATGTCCCTTTGGCCATTGCAAAAGCTATCACAAGTGCAGTTACAGGTATAAACATAGGTACAACTTCAGGTTAGAGCACTAAAGAACTAATCAACTCCATGGAAGAGATGAAACTCCAAGTCTCCGAATTGCAGAAGGTAAAGGAAAATTTTGTTACTTTAGAGCAGAAGTATGATGTGTCAAAGATCAATTTGTTGAAGAGGTAAGGAAGAATAAAGGCTTAGTTCAACAAGTAAAAACACTAGACAAGGACCTCACATTTGAAAAGCCTTTAACTGATATTAGGAAAATTCTATAGACCAACATCACTCAATCAATAAATGATGTTTGGTCATCCATACAAATTATTTTTGAAGAGATTGACCTGGTGAAAGTGGCTCTTCAAGAGATTCAGAAAACTAAGGAAGAGCTAGGAGGGAAGCCTGAGGAAGCTATCAGGATAATAAAATTTTTGAACAGCAGAAATAAGTACCAATTGGAATAGCTGAATATCGAGGATAGAACTAGAACTATCCTAGAAATCAAGAAGGTATTAACCAAAAGGGCTTTAATGCAGAACCTGGAAAGGAAATACCAGAATATGCAAGAGGATATCGATGACTTTATGGAAATGTTTGGCATTTTACAGAGCAAAGGACTTCCCAGTCCTTTAGTTATTAATGATAAATTGATGAGGCATGAGGATTATATTGAAAAATTGGGTTAGTATGTAAATAACCAAGCTAGTTCATCTACACCCAAGGCACTTCCTACAGGCAGAGTTCTCTATGACAGTCTAGAGAACCTCTTTTATGTTGAGCATGAATTGAAACATTTATTTCTTGTTCAACCAAATTTTGTAAAATACACTGAGGCTCACGAAATCTTCAGGAAGCTACAAAGGATTAGGATACCAAGGGATGACTGGTGGACAGATATGATAGACATTTTGTAATTCACCTTGGTAAAAAGTAAAATTGAAGTATTTACTATAGTCAATTTTGGTAAAAGAAGATGAGTGAGGATAAAGCAGGTAAAGAGTATCAAAACAAATTAAAGAGTATTAGTAAGAAGATGAAAAGCAAACAACCAGCATAGAATTATGAGCAAGACAACAAGATGCTCAATCATAGGGCCTGCCTCCAGCTCATTCAACAAAAGCAGGGACAACAAACTAGCAAGTCACTTTCAGTTTCTATCTTTGAGACCATCTATCTCTACTTTCATGTAAAATATAGTTAGTCTTCATAGAATATATCTCCCTTGGTTAGGAGATATTTTATTGTAAATTTTTGTATAAGTACTTCCTCATTCGAAGTACTAGGTGTGGATTCTCAGACATCTCGCTAGACTTATTTTGGAATAGAAGTGATATTGAACAACTCTTGTATGGTTGGATGGATGAAGAAATAAAGCAAAGGACTTTTATAGGATTCATGTGTCAAACATTGGACAAATAAGTATTCTATATCTTATGTGTGTTACTATTTTCTGGTTTAATATTTCACATGTGTTTCATCTCTGAACAATAAATGAAAAAGTATATTTTAGAAAGTGCTTTACTGCATTCTGTCTTTAAAATCGTTTTTATTCTAAATGTTTTCTTCTAAGATATCATAGGCAGGGAATTATTAACTACTCCTTGCTTCTTAGTTTATTGTTGTGGTCATTTAATAAGAAATTCTTAATTGCTTTTTATTAGTGATCACCTAATTTCCCTCCTCTTAAATTGTTGAAGGATTCTTAATTGCCCTTCTTCCCTTTTAAGATCATTTCCCCCTTTCAAGTTACCATTTGTCTCTTGTTTGACTATCTTGCCCTGTGAATCCCTCCTTTGTTGAAAAAACTTGATCCAGTTAAGACATCCTCAGTTGACTCCATAGCCCAATGGCCTGAAATACTCTATTCTATCAATTTGCTCCCGAATTCCACCACCAAACACAATCAAAACCCCCAAGCTTTCATAACTAGCCTAATATCTTACAAAACAAAGCTAAATAAAAAAGAGAGAGCCCTCTCTAAGTACAGATTAGCTAGATTCTATACTTACAAGTTGGCTTGTGGTTACCTTGGACCCCTTTCCTTCTTCTGACAACTTCAAGGAAAATCTGAGTGATAACAGACCACACCTCCATCTGTGACTTCTTTAACTATATAGGGTCCTAGCCAATGCATTAAGAGCTTTCTAGGGAATTTATCAAACTTGCTGTCATATAGTAATACTAGATCATTTTCTTTGAATGTGCGCATCTTGATATGGTGATCATGCCAAGATTTTTCCCACTACATTTGTACTTGCTGATGGAATCCTGCCAGAAATTGTTCCTCCTCAAGTTCTTCCAGTTACGCGATCCTCTCTTCCAAAGCTTCGTGGTCTGCCATGACTGTCATCGCTGCTATTCGCAAACTAGGTACAATGTATTCCATGGCATGATGGCTTCCTTGCCATTGACTAAATGGAAAGGTGTCTGGCCCGTCAACTTCTTGCACGTTGTTCAGTATGCCCATAGCATAGTAGGTATGCACAAATCTCAATCGTTTCGTTGTGCATTACATACCTTTGTCAGTGCAGTCTCCAAAATCTTATTAAAAGCTTCAACGACCACATTTACTTGCAGATGATACGGTGTACTTTGTTGATGATATATATGGAACTCCTCAGTGAGCACACTGATAGTTTCATTCAGGAAGTGCGTTCCGTAGTGGCTCATTAGAATTTTTGGACATCCAAACCATGTTAACACATTCTCAAACAAAACTTTTACAGCTTTAGTGGCCGTGTAATCCTTAACCAGTTGTGCTTCCGCCCATCGGGTCAAGTATTCTATTGTAGTGATGATATAGCACACCCCTGTCTTTCCTTGAGGTGTGATAGGCCCCACAAAGTCGATTGCCCATTTTTCGAATGATTGCAGTGTCATCTATGGCTTGAGGGCATTTCATCTCTCTGTGATGGTTTCCCAGTCCATTGACATACATTGTAGGCCCGACAATATGCTTTTGAGTCTTGATGTAGAGTTGGCCACCATAGTCTAGCACAAAGAATCTTCTGTGCTATGGTGCATCCTGCATAATGTCCTCCTACAACCCTCCCATGTGCTTCGACAAGGATCTGTCCTCGCTCGAATTCAAGTACATATCTGCATAATATTTCATCGTTGCCCATTTTGTAGAGATGCCCTGCAATAACAGTAAAGTCTATTGCGTGTATCACTAATTCTTTCTTCTACTGAACGAAATATCCCTACAGTGTGGTTCTTGTGGTTGAGAAGTGGATTATATCCTCA
This sequence comes from Pinus taeda, assembly GCA_000404065.3. Classification (NCBI taxonomy): domain Eukaryota; kingdom Viridiplantae; phylum Streptophyta; class Pinopsida; order Pinales; family Pinaceae; genus Pinus; species Pinus taeda. The sequence continues at coordinate 39,010 of APFE030544824.1, read as the reverse complement.
AAGTGGCCATCCGTAATGCGTACTACATAAAGTTGTGCATCAAATAGTCCTTCCTCTAAGTTTTTGGGCTCTTTGCTGTTCTCAATTCGGGACAGGTGATCTGGGCCTACGTTTAGACGTCTCGGATTTACAATGAATTTAAAATCATATTCTTGAAATAATAGCAGCCACCTACAAATGTGCTCCCCCAACACAGTCTTATTCACTTTGTATTTTAGTGCAGAGTGATCAATATACATCTTAAAGTGTCCTCCAAGTAGCTAGTGGTGGTATTTCTGGAGCGCATATACCATCGCCAACCCCTCACGCTCAGTAGTGGAGTAGTTATTCTTAGCTTTGGACAATCGTCGACTTGTGAATGCAATTGGTTGATAAACTCCTTCCACTCCTTCCTGCGTGAGTACAATGCCCAACGCGATATGCGACGCGTCAACATGCATGTGAAATTCGATGTCCCATTTCGGAAAGACCAAAATGGGAGTTGATGCCATCCTCTCCTTGAGAGTCTCCAAACTTTTTTTAAATTCCTCATTCCAACAGTAAGTAGCATCCTTTTTCAACAACTATTCCATTGGTGTCGTGATCTGTGTGTAGCTCTTAATGAACTTCTAATAGTAACTAGTGTGTCCCAATGTGGCATGCAATTGTTTGACACTGCGCAATGCTTGAAAATTGAGTATTACAACAATATTTTCCAGATCCACCATCAGGCCTTGCTTACAGACCACATGACTGAGCAAGTTCCCGAAGGGGATGAGGAAAGTACACTTCTCTAGATTTAGCACAATCTGGTGCTGTCGGTAATTATCCAGCATTAACCGTAAGTTCATGATATTTTTCTTGAATAGCCCAAATACAATCCAATCATCAAGATATACTTCTAAGAACTTATGTATAAATGTCTTGAATGCAGCTACCACAATGCATGAGAATATCACCGGTGTGTTCTTTAGTCCAAACGACATCACAGTGTACTGAAAACAACCCCATTCGGTGGTGAATGTTGTTTTACTCCTGTCCTCTGGTGCGATATTTATATGGTGGTACCCCGAGAAATTGTCTGTGAAGGAGTAGGCTTCCTGTCCACCCACATTTTATAGTACCTTGTCTGTAAATGGCATCGGGAATGGATCGTTAACACATGCATCATTGAGCTTCCTTAGATCCATGCAGATGCAAATTTCACCCTTTTGTTTTTTCTCCTGTACCACCATATGACTTACCCAGTCGGATTCCTCCATTGGTTCAATTATTCCCATTGCAAGCATTTTATCCAACTCTTCGTGGACCTTTGCTTTGTATTTTGGATTCAACTGATAAGGCTGCTGCTTGACTAGGTTCGCGTCCGGCTTCAGGGCTATCTTCATCATTCTCAGGTCGACGAGGATCCCTTTTAACTCCGTGATTTTAGTCGGGAATAAATCTTGATATTATCGAAGTAAATCAATGACCTTCTCCACTGTGGCATCATCCCAATAGTCCCCAAGCATTGCATACTTCGGCTCCTCCTCCGTACCAATTTTTACTTGTTTCATTTTGAGCAGCGCAGTGATTTTGGGATCCTCAATTACTGGTTCATGAACCTCACAACTCCCCTCTATTTCCTGAATATTGATGTTTCTGGGCTCATCATCATCATCTTCTACCTACACATTGTAGCATTCTACAGCCTAGCTCAACTGATGTGACCAATCTGGCTGCACTATTTCCTCTAATTCAAGTGGTACTTTGAAAATGGCTTCCTTCACCACTTGCAACACATCGTCAATAGTATCCATCCATTGGTCTTCAAATAAGAATGTTAATAAAAATCCTTCATGCAAGATATCCCATTCGCCTATACCATGTCAGAGTTCTGTTTCAGTATACCAGTTCCTTGGGATGACATCCAAGGTATGATAAAATAAGTGTCCCCACTCTGACTGGGGTTCTTACCCATAAGCTTGGTTCCATCTGGTGAGGTGCATACGTGGGTCATCACGTTCATCGTATTTCTTAGTTATTCATAGTTCTAGATTCCCAAACCTTATCTGCATCAATAACCTGCAACCATTCCAATCTTCAAAAGTTCCTTCATATGTTCCCCACCAACGCATAGGCCTCGCATACAATGCCCATTTTAATGCATCAAACTGTTGGTGTTCTAGTACTGTGCCCTCAAACTTGGTCAAGAGTTCATCCACCATTGTCAACCCATCATACATTGGTAGTTCTCGATACTGAGCTTTAACACAATATAGCAACCTAATCATCATATTAATTTTTAACGTTGTTACTCCATTCAACCTATTATGCCATCGTTCATCTTCTTCATCTGAATCTGAAATGTAGGCTTTTGCGCATTCCCACAATATTCTTCCTTCTGCAATCAGATTTACCCAATCCTGATCGCGCGCCGTTATCTTGTAGATATGATCCAAGTCCTCCTCACTTCCATCATCGCGTACGGGTTCAGTGTAGCGCACTCCTTCAGCCGGGTCTAGCAGAATGACTACGCATAGGGACTTCTTCTCAAATATCATCTTCTAGTTCTTTAGATTGGTGACTCCATTCATATCTGTGGCCTAGTCTATCCCTAATAATGTGGGGTAAGGGTTACTTTCATCCACAATTTCTGTTACCTCAAAGTATGTTTGTGTGGTCTCACCTTCTATATCTACTGTGACTCCTTGCAATCTCCCCATGGGCAAGATCTTTTGTTGGTTCACCATCTGTAATTGAATAGGAGACCACAATAATGTGGGCATGTCCATGCATTCCCATGTCTGCTTAGGTAGCACGTTTGCATCCGAGCCTAAGTCCAAAATGATCTGATCCATCTCATAGTCGTCGATCTGCGCCGTTAATCGCATTTCCTGTCCAGTGTGCAAAGCATGTTTTCCCAATTTCTAGACCACGCGAGGTGCACCTGGCCTTGCGCACCTAGTTATCAACTCTTGTAATCCCATAACCGCCTGATTATCACGTAGTAGCTTCATACATGTCTCTAAAAATGTAGTTAGGATCAAAGGATCTATTTCCTGCTTGGGTTGATCCTCACTACCTGAAGTAGAGACCTCCACAAAGCTCTTCTTAGCTTCCATAAATGTCCTCTTCGCGTGCTCCAAGTCAAACACATGTTGCTTTGTAGGGGTTTTGCGAACCCTTGGGCCTACCTTGGTTAATTTCCCCTTATCTTCCCCTACCACCGTGACACTTCTGAGCACCATGTTCGCGTTGGGGTCTTCCTCGTGCAGTTCAGACCTCATCATTTGGATGTTCTACATTGCTGTAGGTTGTGCTGCCCTTTTCTCACGTATCTACGCTATCAGTGTTGGGTGATCTATCATTTCATGATTGAACTGCTCGTAGTAGGGGCACAATATTTTGGTCGGGTTGTTACAATCACACGTGTAGTGCCCTGGTCCTCCACAGTTGTAACAGATTAGCTGCCCGTGGCCCCTTCCTAGCCCCATTCCTCCCCATCCTCGTCCTCGTCCCTTGAATCCACCATGCACTATCATTGTGGCTAGATCTTGACGTCACACCTTAGTCTGCATCCTGTAGGCAGTTGATCAATCCATCAATAATTCATAACTATGATAGTCTTGTTCCTCATGGCCCATCGATCTGCAAAAATTACAAAATAACTACTGGGGGGTCTGGGTAAACTCTTGCAGTAGGTGACAGTTGTCCGTGTTGTGCTTTCCTCCCACTTGACAGATTGTGCACGAGAGTGAGGGTGCCGCGCTTGGCCTTATTGTGCCTCTGGTTGCAATGGCATTGGTGCCCCCGCTGCCAAATAGTTCGCAAAGACCAAACAATGATCCTTATTGTGGCCCTAGCTTCTACATTTTATGCACCACACTTCCTCCCATGCTTCTACCCGGGGTGCCTTCTCCTGTTTCAAACTCTGCATTTCTAAACACAGGTTTTGTATTTATGCGTCGATTTACTGAACTCCCAACCTAGGATCCTATATTGGAGTCTCATGCAACCTCATCGCTATCTCTAATGCTTCAGCCTTGGTCAATATCTTCTGCTATGATTATGCCGTTTGCAAATGTGGCACTAAAGATGCCACAAACCATGTGCGGTGTTGCCCATCCGTTAGCGTCATGTTAGCCTCTCTGATCGTACTTTTTAGTATCTAATCCAGGTCCCAAGGCGTTTCTCTTGGCAGCATCATGATCTCCTTAAACCCGCTGATCGATTGCGTCTCTAATTTTGGCCGGTTAAACTCTTTGTTCAATGCATCCTAGATCTCCGCTATCTCGACATTTGGATGAGTGCTAGAGTGCTTGATATACCAAGTCAATGCGTGGTATTGTAGTGCACTCACTAGGGTGGCCTTTTTAATATTATCGTCCGTAACTCTGTGCGCTTCCCATACTATCCTTACTACGAACCAAAACTGTTCTGGATCTTCACTTCCTGCTCCTTTGAATACCAGCAACTTGATCGTGCTCGTCATGTTTAACTTTTGGTTTGCACGTGGGTGTGCTAGGGCCCACTATGAACTTGTACTATTTCTGATCCAACCAATTTTTAATCCTTTTCTTAGTAGGGTTTTAGAATTCTGACATCAGATATCCCTTAGGTAGATCCCGATCCCAGAAATGAAATCATTTCTTGGCTTGTTGGGGCCTCACCTAGGTTTAGAAGAGTTATTAGCCAAACAAATCCCGCACTACCAGTTCTTTTAGCAATAGTCCACAGAGCGTGGACTGAAGTCTCACTCTAGGTAGTAGGGGAGGGTGTTGGAACCAGGTTTTTGCACCCTTGGGATGTCTTGATGTGCTATGGAGGGGTTGCGAACCTTTCTGCGGCCTCGTGCCGCTCTTTACTGCTGTCGATCTTCCGCGTAGATCCGCACAAATGCACTTTCTTATTAATGAATTTATTACAGATCTGATCTTCTTCTTATAGTCTTTAAGCAAACATTTAACAATAAAACCCAGTGCATGCAATCATAATTAACAAAAAAATACAGTGCATAAATTCATAACATAAGCAACAGATAGATTCGCAATAAAGCACACAATGTTTCAGTAATTCTTATCTTTATTTATCTTCTATCAATACAACCTGATATGCCCTGTGCACTCAGCTGAAGGGGTTCATGCACACTGCCGCAGACTCTATTAGGCCTCTGCACACACAACTATAGAGCCTCTATCTATCTACCAACACCCTTGACTCAGACTTACAGACGCAGAGCAACTATTACTTCCAAAAACCCATAACACATCAGATCTTCTCCAAAACTGCTTTCTACCCTTAGAGCCTCGCTCTATTTATACATCCCCATGGTCTGCGGACCATGGGCAGGCCAACTTACTTCCTATTATTTTATATTATTTTTGGGTGGAAAACCCTTTGACTCGACCTATTACATTTCGCGCTCCGCACATTTCACGGAGCTTTTCACAATATTAGTACCCTAACTTATAGGCTTTAAGCCCCAAAACTGTTATGCAGGGCCTCTGCTACCCAACACTACCAAGGGTCCATTTTTCCCTTTTTAAGAGCTTAGTGCCCTTGGTTCTATAAGTTCTTATCGACCATGTGCCATCCCTAATATCGGAGCCCCCTTATTGGCACCTTTTCAATTTCTAACTATTATAAAGTGTCGACATCCTCAAACTCCAATATGTCGACCTCTGATGTGATGTGATCAATCCACGTGGCACTTCCTAAGTGGTGACATGTGTCACCCAAATTTTCCCCCTTATGCCCCTCAAAATGCCAAAATTGCCTACCACGTGTCCTATCTTATCACCACATCATGCTGACATCGAATGCAACTGTAGCTTATCGGGACCAATCATATGCCACCATGTGTCCTCCTAGAGGAGAGAGAAAAGGTCCCATCCACCTTTGGTTTGTAATGGAATCCTTTATCAATGTTTATTGGAGTTCCCTAGTGGCTTTTAACGTTATCATCATGTTATGCATATCGCAAATTTTTAAAGGTTGTTACCTTTAGAAGTTGTGTTTCTTCGATTCACTGAACTTTTGATGTGTCAATGCTACAATATCTCAGGACCTCCAATATACAATCGTCGATACCTCTAGACCTATGGTATGCGATTGTTGATTTCTCTATACCTTTGATGTTGCGATGTGCTGATTTTCTTAATCTCTGATATGCGATTGCTGATATTCTTGTTGTTCTAAACTTTCGATATGCGATCGCCGATATCTCTAGACCTCTGATATGTGATGCGTTGATATTCTTGATTCTTTGATGTTGCGATCACCGATATCTTTGGACCTCCAATATGTGATCACTGATATTCTTTCCTTCTTGAGGCTTTAATCCTTGAAACTTCAACACATAACGTTTGATCCAAGAGTCCCCTTTTGGACTTCCACATATTGTTGGAATTCTTATTTAGAGCAATTTCCAATGGGGAGGGTACAATATAGGCTTTGAGTGATTCTGCTGCTTGGAAGGTGACTACCTACTTCTCTTCCGATTAACTCTTTGGCCAGTTGAACACTAACTGTTATCACCCCAAGAAACTCTCCTAGGTTGTATCTCAGAGATGCTCGAGAACACTACAAACTCAACAAAATGTTGGAAATGGATGAGTGGAAGGTCTGATGCATATTCAAGCTAGATAACCACTCCTAATATGCTTAACTCCAGACATAGGTGAACATCCCCAGACTATAAGGCTTTAGACCACCAATTACTCATAGTTTGAGGATTATGTGAACATGGAGAATATTGACCAAACCAGCAGATGCACAGGACTCTGTGATGGCCGACTGCAACCAGTAAAGAGGTCTGCAAATCCATTTCTTAATACACAGATAGGATAACAACTCTCTGGTATTAAGATAACAGAAACCTGCATAACATATTCAATGATACATACTAGATTCCAACATAGAGGTGGGATGACCGCCCCTCAAATGCTAAATATCAAGAGCACATGAACAAATGCATAACAGGGACAACCTAGAACAGAGAAGAAGTGGAAAGTGAGCAATTAACAGCAAAAGAAGCTTGTATTATTTGAAAATGAAGACCAGACTCTGCAAGTATCACAGTAGTTATAGTGGATTGAAGATTACTGTGGTGTGGTTTTTGAGAAGAGTTCGGATTTTCCACAGTGCTCATTTTTATATGGTCGATGTTTCGAGTCTAAACCCAGACTCATCATCAGGACTATAGTCTCCAGAAGTTGAACCTTACATCAAAACTACAACCATCAACCATCATCCTAGATTACATATGTGTTCTTGTTATATATACAGTTTGATTACAAAAATGCTCTACTATTCTATGTGTGGAGGGGTCATAATTGACCACCAACCGCTTTAACTCCCTGATGGAGTCTCTACTACAATCTGCTAGCTTTAATGAACAAAATTGATTTACTTGGATACTCTGCTGTCCTTCTTGAGCAGGTGGAGTGTTATATTGAAGGAGTTCCATAACTGATAAATACCATAATCTGCCCGAGGCATGTCCTTCTTGTCCTTCGGCCATACTGCTCTTGAATGCAATGGTTGAGGTTTAACTGCACAAGGTACTGGTAGTTAATCTCCGTTGTCCTTCGGGAGCATAGAACAATCAAAGGAGTATGGACTTCATGGTGAGTGTACAAGTGGGCGAAGAACAGATATCAGCCATTGGATCAAACAAACGAGCAGCAGAGATGATACAACGGGAGAAATCGGGAGGAAACAAGCAGAAACATGTCAATTAAATGTGTGTCATCGGATCTCGGTTGGACATATCCGACGGCAATCAGACGGCAAAGGTGCACAGACGATAGCGAGCAGGGAACGATGAGTGGGTAGTAAACGGTATTGCCCACACTGCTTACGAGGGTCGGGTGGTATTCATACACGGGGAAGCGATGCAATAGGCACACGACATGTGATGGATGGAACCGACGCGAAATCGCTTTCCCCACAGGTTAATGGGTGAGCAGTTCACAGGATCGGGGACAACAATTGTCGTCTGATCGCGGGGAAAGATGATTGGATGTTGGGGAACAAGCGAGCCGGTTACTTGCGGTGGGGACCGTCCGATCGGGGCACAGCAAATCGACGGATGCAAAGAGGGGTAATGATGGGTTATGGAGGCGTGAAGGCACATGATCATGGTCCTATAGGCTTAGACTTTGTGCTCGGGGGCCTGAGGGAAAGCAGGTTTAAATGGGGAATGGAGAGGTTTCAAGAGGAAAAACAAAGATGGCGGGGCTATGGAGTAATAAGGAAAATGAAGGAGGAGGGAGGAAAAGACTGTTGCGATCTGCCTTTTCTACATAAATACATGGCCAAGCTGATATTTGGTCCTCCAAAGGTTGAAGTATGTAGCAAAGCTAACACTGGCTCCTTCTGGGGATGAGATCCTCCCTGCAAGGTCTCAAGAATTGTAGACCAATGCCTTCATACAAAACCAGCTTAAAAACATTGCCTAGTATCCATTGGGCATGGAGTCAAATTAAGTCTACACTGAAACCTGAAAAAGAACACATCTACAATATTAAGGCTTGAAAACCTAAATCTTCAAAACTGCCCATTTACTGGGCCACCAAAATTGTTTCCCATTTTCTTAGCTCATTCATCATAGATCAGCAAAATTGGGTTGATTTGATCCTATACCTCAAATATTTTAGGGCATTTGACTTTATCTAGTAGATATGGATAAAATTTCATCCCCTTTCCGTATACTCTCATCCTTGGATGTTCTTCATGGGAGCTTTTGTACACCTATGGAATGACAATGACTGTTGTGTACTTCTCTGTGTCATTTGTGGCCCGAATGATTAATATAAATGGTGAATCAATATGTTCTTGTGTGGGGGACACAAAGACTTCATCTGCTCCTTCATTTTTCTTAAAACAATCCACATCCAAGGAGGAGTCCCAAAAATGTGCACCCTCTTTCTCTGTCATCTGGCAAGCTGCCGTTTCAATAAGTGTGGAGGCCACCTGAGTAGGCATCAAAATATCAAGACTGAGATGATCAGTATTAGCCTTGGGCTTTGAATCATGGCCTGCCTCAATGCCTAGGAGGCAACTAAGAGGGATTGTCTCTCGAGCAGATAGAGAAACAATATATGATAGGGAGCTTTCTTCTCCCTTTTTGATCACTGGGTTGGGGACAAGAGCAGGCTGGTTGATTTGCAGATCTGCATAGTCATTGGAAGATGGGCTGGCTTTGGGCTTAGACTCTTCGAGGATGAAGGGATCTGCTACTAGCTTCCTCTACTGATAAGCTTTTTGTTTTGTAGGTACAACAAATTGATGAGCAATGCCTTTGGATAATGCTTCTTTGTAGGTAGCTCTGGTTAAGAAGGGGGCATTGCCCTTATCTGCCAAACCATGGACCTCCTCCTCTTTTTCATACTACTTTTCTTTCATGACTATATTCTGAGAAAGGGATTTCACCCTTTTGTCTTCATTAGAAACTTTGCTTCTTTGCAAAATTTGCAACTGCTCCTGCGCTCCTCTATATGGATTTGGAGTTGAAAGAGAAAAATAACAAGGAGATCTTGCTTCTTCAAAGTGCCTCTCACCCTCTATTCTAGAAACTTCAAAGGCTAATAATTCTATCATCCTGGCTAATTTATCGATCTCAGGATCTAAGGATGATGAGGACTCACCACCCTACCTTCTGCTATCAACATCACCCTCGAGTCTTTCTGCAACCATGATGTTTGATTCTACTTCAAAGGCTACATATTGCATATCAGCCGAAGAAGCACATCTTCTTTCTCTTAACAGTAGGAAAAACAGAGAATCAAAGGCATTGGCATAAGTAAGCATAGTAGAAGTAGGGGTAGGCTTTATTTCAGCTGGCATTCTGCTGTACATATGGTTGAATCTAATGTTGAAATATGAAAGTGGCTCACCATTCTCCCTCTGCAAGTTCCCAAACTCAGAATAATAAAAGAGTAGATCTTTATTATCCCCCAATGCTTTAAAAACACATCATCTAAGGCCTCAATGTCTGTAATAGACCTAGGGGGTAATTCTCTAAACCATTTTCTAGCCTCCCCATCTAGGCTTTGGACAAAAACCCTCATCCACACATCCTCTTTATTGATATCCAGGTTGTTAGCATAGCTATAAAAAGATTCAAGGTTCTCTTCAGCTGTTACTCCTTCTGTACCAGTAAACTTAGGAATATATTTCTGGTATTCCCCTGCAGTTATGGCATTCAAAGGGACAGAAAAGACCAAGGGTCCATACCTAGCAGCAATGATTCTTTCTATCTTTGTAGGAGCTTGCTGACCTGCCACCACTGGGGTATATGAAAGGATACTGGTAGACTAAGTTGTATGGATTAATGAAATAGATGACAAAGACAGAGGAATATGATGGACAACATGGATTCTTTCTTTGGGCTGATATTCGAAAGGGAAATGAATGAACAAGGAGTAGTATCGATCTTTGTAGGAAATTTCTCACTAGCAACATTAGGCTCTATATCTTCAAATGATACATTCTCAACTATAGCCTCCTCTTGCAGAGATACATGAGATTTCTTAGGCTTACCTGATCCTGATGCTCCTTTCTGCGATGTTTTCTTCTGCTTGACGATCTTCTCAGGGTCAGGCACTGGTTCAGTTGGTGATTTCTGAGGATTTCTTAGAGTATGCCTCACAAACTGAGCCAGGACTATAATGTGGAGTCTCCAAAGGTTGGTCTTCCTCCAGTGGAGTCACCAGATAAATGATTACAACTAGAAATGTGCCCAGACTTTGTCTATCATCAAAATCTGGAACTGTGTCATCTCCCAGGGAATCTGAGCTTCAATCTCCTCTCCTCGACAATGGCGCCAATTAATGTTATCACCCCAAGAAACTCTCCTAGCTTGTATCTCGGAGAGGCTCGAGAACATTACAAACTCAACAAAATGTTGGAAATGGATGAGTGGAAGGTTTGATGCATAGTCAAGCCAGATAACCACTCCTACTATGCTTAACTCCAGACATGGGTGAACACCCTCAAACTACAAGGCTTTAGACCACCAATTACTCACAGTTTGAGAATTAAGTGAACATGGAGAATACTGACCAAACCAACAGATGCACAGGACTCTCTGATGGCTTTAATGAACAAAATTGATTTACTTGGATACTCTGTTGTCCCTCTTGAGCAGGTGGAGTGTTATATTGAAGGAGTTCCATAACTGATAAATGCCATAATCTGCCCGAGGCATGTCCTTCTCGTCCTTCAGCCATACTTCTCTTGAATGCAGTGGTTGAGGTTTAACTGCACAAGGTACTGGTAGTTGATCATCGTTGTCCTTCGGGAGCACAAAACAGTCAAACGAGTATGGACTTCATGGTGGGTGTACAAGCGGGCAAAGAACATATATCAGTCGTCGGATCAAACAAACGAGCAGCGGAGATGATACGGCAGGAGAAATCAGGAGGAAATGAGCAGAAACATGTCAATTAAATGTGTGCCATAAGATCTTGGGTGGACATATCCGATGGCAATCAGACGACAAAGGTGCACGGAAGCTAGTGAGTAGGGAATGGCGAGTGGGCGATAAGCAATATTGCCCACACTGCTTACGAGGGTCGGGTGGTATTCATACGCGCAGAAGTGATGCAATAGGCACACGACATGTGATGGATGGAACTGGCGGGAAACTACTTTCCCCATGGGTTAATGGGCAAGCAGTTCATGGGATTGGGGATAGTGACTGCCATCCGATCGTGGGGAAAGATGATCGGATGGTGGGGAAAAAGTGATCTTGTTACTTGCGGCGGGGACCGGCTGATCAGGGCGTAGCAAATCAATGGTTGCGAAGTGGGGTAATGATGGCTTACAGAGGCATGAGGACACATGATCATGGTCCTATAGGCTTAGACTTTACACTCGGGGGCCTGAGGGAGAGTGGGTTTAAACGGGGAATGGAGAGGTTTCAAGAGGAAAAATAAAGATGGCGGGGCTATGGAGTAATAAGGAAAATGAAGGAGGATGGAGGAAAAGACTACTGCGATTTGCCTTTTCTGCATAAATAAATGGTTGAGCTGATATTTGGTCCTCCAAATGCTGAAATATGTAGCTAAAACTAACTACCATGATGATAATTTTCTGGCTTCTTCAGTAAGGCTACTACTATGATGATTCTCTACAAGAAGCTTGTAACTACCATGGAGTTCCATCCAAATGCCCAATCATCATGTTGACCCTTGTTTTACATCAATGCCAACACTTACAAAACCACCTATACACCTTAAAATGTCCAACAAGGTCATCAGTGAAAACAAAATATTACCATTTGTTAGTATGTCCATGTTAAATAATCAATCAATTATAACTAGATTTTAACACCCAAACATGAATTTAGTCAATTTTCTAAAAATCATTATGAAACCCCCATGTGGAAACTTTGTTCATGGGCATTCCTGGGCTGGAAATACTTCTCTTGTGCTGGCATCCCTGTTAGCTTAGGGGGTCTTGACCCAGGTTCAAAGTTAGTTGTGCCAAATAAATCCCTACACTACTAGCCCTTTTGGCATCAATATGTGGTGCACGGACTAAAGTCTCACCCTAAGCAATATGGGGGGATGCTGGAACCACGTTTCTGCACCCAGAGATCAATGTGATCTCCTTTTGGTGACCTAGATTTGTCTTTACGCAGACCTCTACGCTACTGTATCCTATTGTTGTAACTTCCTCCAATCGGCCTCTAGACCTCTATGAAGGTCTATGATTGTCTTTTGCGGACCCTAAACAAGTCATCAGCTACTTACACATGCTATAGATTAATCTTAGACCATTATTTTCTCATATCTACTTAAGTGTTCGATAACTTTAACAAAAAGCATTATAATCTTTGCGTAATTACTTAAAATTAATTGTGTTCAGATAACAATGTAGAACAAGTAAAGTCGCGCATCAATACATCATTATTTCATAGAACCATTATTCATCATAACATAAAGTGCATTCACACATAATAAAAGTTAATAGATAAAACACAGGAATTTCTTCAACAATCTTCTTTATTGATATCTAGTTAAGCTTACAGACTCAAGACTTCCCTGTGCACTTAGTTGTAGGGGTTCACGCACTCAGCTGCGGACACTACTCTAGGCCTCTACACACTCAACTACAGATCCTTTCCAGCCTCTAAGACTTATACTTCTGTGCGAGACTTCTTCGCTCGTACCCATAGACTTCTTCCCTTACTTGCCTTAGACTCTCTAAGACACACTTATTTATACAATCCCATGGTCTGCGGACCATGGGTAGATCTTCGAAAGCTAACTCAAGTTACATAAAGAAGCATAAAACCCTTTTTTACTCTTAACTAGCTATGTGCTCTGTGACAACATTTTGTGGAGACTTTACATCTTTTTACATCAAAACTTGGGTTTTTGCCCCAAAACTGACCCAGGGGACCCCATCCTAATAGACCCCCAACACAAAGGTCATGACTCACCCTCGAGTCACTCAACTAGTGTGTAGATCCTGTTATGAAGATGACCCATCTCCATTTGTACCACTACTACTTCGGTCGCGCTCTGCATGGCTGCCTACTTCACCTGTTCGACTAGTTGTTCTGTGGTTGGTCCTGCACTGTCATGCTTGATCTTTTGTTGTGTAAGTTCCAGGTTCACCAACTTATCCTGTATGTTGGTAGAGACTTGGTAGGCTTCTTCCAACCAAGGATCCAACCATGCCTTAAGGATTGTCTGTTTTTGCTGCTAGGCTTCCACCTGTGCAAGGAGTTGCTTCCCCTTCTACAACATGGCGAGGTGTTGTGTTGTAGCCACTGTATGCATCGTCACCTACACTTCATCGTACTGTTGCTAAAGCTCGTTGGTCTCTACTTTTAGTCTTTGTAGGTTGGAATCTTCCTACAAGGTTGTCACTACTTCCATGGCCTACTCAAACAACATTGTGCAGTCCACTACAGCGGCATCGACAGTAGCTATTCCATTCTTAACAGCAGCTTCGCGTTGTTACCTAACTTTTGGTTGGGTTGAGGGCTATGACCTAAGCTCTAGTTCTATGATTTTCATGTTGAGCTCGAACTGAATTTGGGCCACCTCTGTCTTAGCATCTAGGACACCCATTACAAGTTTCCTAATCTTGGCCTCAAGTGGTGCCTCCTACAATATGTGCAACTCTAGCATTGTCCTGCATGCTTCTGCCAATGCGGCCATGAGCTGGGTGCTCCCCACCTAGGTTGTCTCCTTTTCCTTCAATGCCTTTGTCTTCTCAGAGAACAATTTCTCATCGTTCACTTGATATTCACTAATTAGGCTGAGAGAGTGTTGCTCCTGTGCTTGTAACTCCATTGTCACACTTGTCTATAGCGTGTGAAGATACTCGTTGGGGAGTGCTACGAGGTTGAGGCTAATATTCTTTAGAGAACTTACAATGACCTTGTCATCAGTTGATTCTGTGCTCAAAGGTCCTTCGGGTAGTGCAATTGCTCGAATATCGACTAATATGACCATCTCTACAATGTGACTAATCCTTGGTGCCAAGCTCGTCTGTGCAGAGTTCACCTGCCCTGCACCCACCTAGATCCTACTAATCTGGATCTGTAGCTTGAACAGATCCTTTCGAAGAGTGCCTAACGACTGTAGTTGCTTCTATTCAAACTATTGCAATAGTTCCACTGTGGTATCGTGCACTTTATCTTCGATCTCGTCGAGATCACCTTCTGTGAGCGTGATGGGATCCAGTAGTGGCTTTTTTGCTTTTGACTTCTTCCAGGGGCCCTCCTTCTAATGTTCCTTATATCTCTTCACCTAGAATGGAGTACTCTGCTCTGCATCTCTTCCATCTCCCTGCTTTGACTGCTCCTCTTGCTCAATCTGGGGCGAAGGGGATTTACCACTCCGCTAGAGTGATGTTGTTCTTGTTCGGCCTACTGATTTGTAGCAAGCTCTTTTTCCAATCAGGCCTTTTCTTTGACCTATTTCCTTTTCTTCTCGGCCAACTATTGGACTGCCTTCTTTGCTGCCTCCATCTTCTTTTTTTCCACGGAACTCCCTGCGCCTTTGCTAGTGCCAGTGGCTAGATCGGATGGAGAATGCCAATATGCCAGTCGACGCTTGATAACCTCATTAATGGCATGCTCTGTGGAAAGATAAGGCAGATCAAACCACTTCTATTGCAGATTCTTCTGCGCCATTATATATACATGATGGAAGTCTGCCTTAAACTCCATGTACTCTGATAACTTCTCAAAAATAGTTGGGGACAACCTTGGATTCTAGTTGATGGCCATGTGAATGCTCACCTCCATCAACACCCAGAAAAATTTTGTCTTTGTGACCCACGCGGAGTCCTTTGTGGCACAAAGGGAGGAAATCTGTGCAGCCTCCGGAAATCCTTTCTCCAAGGGAGGAAATTGGCTGTCCTCTGGAAGTTCCCAAGCTACTAGCATGATGGAGAGCAATAACCATGCGTAGTGGAAGGTTTTTCTCTCGTCCTAAGCCTATCCACATTTCGCAAGGAACTCGTTTCAGAGGTAGCATGACCTACTAAACTGCACACCTTCCATGCACTGTGCAGCTAACAGATTATTGGCATCGAAACCTTGTTCTCACGACATTTCCTCATGACCTTACAAGCAAGGATTTGTGTGGAAATTTGCACCATGGGGTCAGTGATAGATGTGATGGAGTACTCGTGTGGATTCTTAACTAGCTTGAACTTCTCCTTCATATTTTCTGCTAGGTCGTGCTCATTATTTTTTCCAGCAAACTCCTTAGTCAGATTCAAGCTTGAATATGGTAGGAACGTGATCCTGTGGATTAGCATGTCTCTGATTAGGATCACTACACTCAGACACAAACATCCATCATGTACCAGGGTCAACAATTTCTTGATAACGATGATATTGATGTTGGATTGGTGGTAGTGGGGCACCCATAAAAGGTTCAACAACCTCAACTGATTCACTCCACAAATCCACTCGACTAGCTCCAACACGTTGACACTAGATTCTTTATAGTACACTCGCTTCATGTAATTCTCCGTCGTGAGGTTGGGGAACCTCTCATAGTTTGCCAAATCCTAGTCTTCCCTTTTCAAATGGGGAATCCGCGCCAGGCACAGGCCTTCAAAGGTGATAATTTATGGTAGAAGGGGTGTATTTATGATGAATTTTACCACATATAGTCCCTAGTGACCTTTAACTTTCCCTTTTGCGAAGGAATGTACTCCAGAAATTTGGAGATGGTATCCATGCCCTTGACATATATATCCTTTGTGCCCTCTTTGGTCTCCAAATCTACAACTTTACCCCTATCCTTCGCCAACTATTTATCTTTCTTCTAGGCCTGGGTAGGAGAGTGCTTCCTCAGTGACTCACGCACCAGCATTGGCCTCTTCTACTTGTCATTCTTGGACTTGGAATTCTCATGCACTGGTGTGGGCTTCGGCTTAGGTGACCTCAGCACCGTAGGCATAGGAGCTGGAGCCTCCATGCTTACAACTTCCAGAGCCTCTCCCTCAGAGGCAACAGTTCTTCTGGTGCTTGCAGTCTCACCTGGTCCAGACATAGTGATGAGAGTAAACTATTGGGTATCCTTAGGAAAAGTATCAAACATGGAGCTAGTGGCGAAATTTGTGAAAAATTGAGGATTCATAAATGATGGACAACACAACTCAAAAATTCTAAGCATGCAAAGTGTTCTTTGCTAGACGGCCACACATAATTTATAGGAAAATTTGAATTCAAATTTGACCATTGCCCCCAAAATATGTCCATAAATGCTGAATTGGTGGAAGATATTCAAAGATTTCAGCCTTAAATGTCGCCCCCCCTCACTCCTCTGAACTGTCTCTTAGATGCCAAATCATGAACAGTGACTGTAACAATCATTTTTTGGCTATGTTGCATGATATCACTCCTCATAACGTAGCTCCCTTTGCGCGCCTTCTGATATTGTAACATCACCCTTTTTCATGCAGCCCCTTTGTCGCATAGTTCCACTAACATAGTAGTGTATTTTATAGTCCCGCACTCCCTTGCAGCTACTTGGAGCACCAAGGTTGCCCTGCTGTCATGTAGTCATTGAGTCGGATCCCCTATGTATGGCTTCAACCGGCTTCCATTTACCCTTCCCGGAAATGGTTCCCCATTTAACTTTGTGAGTTGAACTGTAACACCATCTATAATTTACTTGATGACATATGGCCCTAGCCAATGCATCTAAAACTTTCTTGGAAAGTTAGTGAACTTGCTATCATATAATAAAATGAAGTCATTTACCTTGAAGGTGCATACTTTGATGTGTTAATCGTGCCAATTTTTTTTGCATTCCTTCTGAACCTGCTAATGGAATCCAACCAAAAACCTATCTTCTTCAAGCTCCATTAGCTGCATGATCCATTCTTCTAAGGCTCCACGGTCCACCATTCTTGTGAAAGCCATTATCCATAGACTCAGCATGATATATTCCATCAACATTCTAGCCTCTGCACAATAAACCAATTAGAAAGGCATCTAACTTGTAAGATTTTTGCAAGTAGTTCTGTATGCCCATAACACCACTAGTACATGCACGTCCCAATCATTCCACTTCACGTTGCAAATCTTTGTCAGTGCATTCTCCAATATCTTATTGAAAGCCTCAATTGTTCCATTGGCTTGAAGATGATATGGTGTAATTTTATGATGGTAAACCTGGAACTCTTCTATCAGCGCGCTGATCATTTCATTGAGAAAATGTGTAGTGCGGTCTCTCATCAATACCTTTAGGAAACCGAATATGGTCAACACATATTCAAATAAAAAAATTGTTGTTGTTGCCCCCGTATAGTCCTTCACAAGCTGTGCCTCCACCCATCTGGTCAAATATTATGTTGCGGTGATAATGTAGCACGCACCTATTTTCTTGCTTGGGGGTTGAATCAATCCTACGAAATTAATTAGTCATTTCTCAAATGGCTACAATGACACCTATGGATTTAGTGGCAACTCATCCATTTGTGATGACCTACCCATCCTTTGATAAAGCGATATAGAAGGTTTCTTCTACAAATTAGTTTTTTGGTTTTCTCATTTATCACAGGTAGAGCCTTTGTTGCCAGCAGGTGTTCATAGCCTCAAAAGGGTTATATTTTAACCAACAATATTTCATTGTCCCATCTGACGCAATTTTCAAAATTCAAAATGATATTCATTTTATTTTTCTTTTTTCTTTGGACCTTGTTTTTATTTTCATGTAATTTTCTTTTGAAATTTCTTAAAAGAGATTGTCTAGGTTTGGTAACCCATTGTCATTCACTAGTTGTAACTAAACTAGCAAGCTAGCTCTTGATGAGACCCCTTGTCCTTTGATTGATTAGATCATTGACTATTACCCTATTTTGATATGAAAATTTTGTAATATTAGTTTAATTGTTCCCCTATGATCATGTTAAACAAGCTCGTAATGAGACTTATTATCTTTTAAGTTTTGTATATTTTAGAATTACATTGTGAAAAAAGAAAATTTTATCAGATGGGGCGAATCATTGGCCCTTTTAAAGAGTTTTGGATGATAATGATAGAGTTTTGAGACACTCATCTGTAGAAAGTCCTTACTAGGTTAAAGATTCTTTTCTTGACTGATAACAAGACATATATACTTTATAAAGATAAGAGCTAGTTCATTGAACAAGTGTTTTTAGCAAGGTCAAGTTTTTCCAAAGAAATAAGGTTCATTTTGATAGTCAAATGTTCTAATTATTTCTCTAACTTTTCCTACTTATCGAAGTGAAAAATCAAAATGTTGTTAGAGATTTTATTTTGAGAAGCCAAAAGTAAATATTACTTTAATGTTTATTTTCCTAAGAAACTTAAATACAATATGATACAAAAAAAGAAGAGGTTGTCTTCTAGGAAAAGTAATTTTTCAGAATTTTCCCATTAACAGGCAAGGAATCCACTTTACATGAGAAGTCTTGTAAAAGAAATGTTGATTGACCAATTTTCTCAATGATTTGGAATGGTCCAAGCCACAGTCTTTGGAACTTGGTATGCTTACCCTTTTCCTCATGTGCTTTGTCCCATTTCAAAACTAGATCACCTAATTCAAAAATTTATGACTGATAGAGGTTTTATCAAAAGAGGATTTGACCAACTTTTGATGATGGGAATGGGTAGCTTTAGCCTTTTCTCTTTCTTCTTCAAGTTTAAGGATTTGAAATTGTCGTGCTTGAAGAGAAGAGGAAGGATTTTCGTTGATAAATTTCACTAGGGCGAGAGATGGGATTGCTATGTTTGTGTGGAGAACTGCTTCTTTTCCATAAACTAAAGCAAAAAGAGAAGAACCGATTGAAGCCTTCTGTGTTATTCTATCTGCGCAAAGAGGAAATGTCAATGCTTTGTGCTAATTCCTATGATTTTGGTCTATAGTCCTCTTGATGATTTTGATAAGGTTTTTGTTTGTATATTCAGCTAATCCATTACCTTATGGATAATAGTTGGCTGAATACTTCAATTTGAAACCACTTTTCAAAGCAAATTCTACCATAGTATTTCTAGAAAAATAAGATGCATTATCAAACATTAAAGTTGTGGGTAGGCCAAACCTGGTGATTATGTACTGATCAATAAAGTCTATAATACCTTCTGTATTAGCTACCTCTAGTGGGATAGCCTCTACCCATTTCGTGAAATAATGATTAGCCATAAGGATGTACTTGTGTTGCTTGGAGGAGTTAGGAAGAATCTCACCAATTATATCTAATCCCCATATTAACTGGCTGCAAAGGGAATGCTGGTTTCTTTTCTCTTCTAGCTGCAGTTTGACAAGTTTTTCATTTTCTTGCATAGTCATGTGCATCCTTGAATAGTGTTGGCCAATAATAACCTGCATGCAGGATTTTATGAGTTGTGGTGTTTTCTCCGAAATGACCTCCAGCTAGTCCATCATGTAACTCCTGCATAACCTTTTCATCTTCAGTGTTTTCAAGGCATCCTAATAATACTGAATCAATTTTTTTTTACTAAATAATAAATCATCAATCAATTGATACTGATTTGATTTCAACCTTAAAGCATGTTTTGTTTTGTAATTGAGATGCATAGGAGCATATCCATTCTTCAAATAAAACTTCAAATCAAAATACTATGATTGTGCATCGTTTAGGCTTACCTCTGATATTTGCACATCATTACCTTGGTCTTCTTCTGTTGATAATTGGGAAGCTCGAGTTAGCATCCTGCAAAAACCTTGGCCCCTAACAATTTTAGCTGGCTAGATTTCTACATCATATTCTTGAAGTGCAGTGACCCAATTTCTCTTTTCTCCCGCACTTCTCTTTGAATCAATAGTTTCCTTACTGTAGGGCAAGGCACTATTATTTTTGTATGATTTTTTAGGAGAAAAGGTCTAAAATGTTTCTGTTATCACTTAAAAAAGATCTGATATATGTAACTTCTCATCCTAACTCGATGAAAAAGGTCAGTGTTAGTCTATGTTGTTTTCATATTGTT
Organism: Pinus taeda; assembly: GCA_000404065.3. Taxonomy (NCBI): domain Eukaryota; kingdom Viridiplantae; phylum Streptophyta; class Pinopsida; order Pinales; family Pinaceae; genus Pinus; species Pinus taeda. The sequence goes on along the minus strand of APFE030544824.1, from coordinate 18,588 downwards.
TTTTCCCTTAAAGTCTGAAGTTTTAAGAGGTCATGAGTCAAGTATATTCCTATCTACCATTGGTCCCCCTTCATTCACCATTGTTTCATAGCCATGTGTCATTTTGTTATCCACCACCAATCCTTTTGGTAATTGCGTAGCGCATGCATTCTTTTAAAGTGTTTTCGCAGCGCGTTTATTTGTTTAGCAGTTTCGCAGCGCAAACCTTATTAGGTGATTTCGCAACGCATTATTCAAATTTCAAACTAACTGCGCTGCGAAATCAGGGATTCGTGCATTTCGCAGCAAATCTTTCCCGAAATGTCAAATCTATTAGGTGAATCACAGGCTGTGTCATCTTGTGTTAGTTCATGTACTTCACTTATCACGTTCCACCACCCATCACCATTATCACCACCATTAGATTTGTTGATATGCACGAATTACCATTTCCAAGCAAGGCCACCTTGCACAAGTCTTAATGATGATTGTAAGCCTTGCATGAATAACAAATCTGCAAGATTGCAATTTGAAGGATTACAAATGACAAGATTTCAATTTTAAATACAAGTGTAATCAAGCGAGGCAGCAAATCAAGTGAGGCAGCAAATCAAGCTAGGTAGCAAATTCAAGCGAGGCAGAATTTCAAAAGAAGATGAGTTTAAAGTTCAAACTGAGCTAGTATTCCTTGTTTGCAAGTCTTTAAGATTTCATGGAGAGATCAATGGAGAAAAAAGAACACAGATCTGGCAAATGTCTAAGGAATGAGCTTGAAGGCTTGGATATAGCACTGAGGAATAAAGAGGTGGAGAAGGCGTTTAAAAAGGCCGGGTACTGGAATTTTTGCAAGAAGTTACAAGGAGGGCATGCATAGGTAACCAAAGAATTTGCGCTTAATTTCACAGGTTTAAATTCAAAGGTAGCCATGATAGAATTGCAGGTCTTTCCAGAGATGATATCCACTGTGACAAAGATTCCATGAGGACAAGAGAACTGGTTCAAAAACTTCAAATTTGACATGAATCCTTGCAAGGAGTTTTTAAAGAAGGAGTTTATAAATGCAGATTTAAGTAAGTCAGTGCCCAGGAGCTATGTCAAAGAGTCTTATGCACATTTACTCACCTGTATACAAAAATACCTGACTTGCGAAGGAAGGTATAGCAAGGTGTATTCGTACCATTTCAAGCTCCTTTTGCATTTCACAGGGATGGTTTCCATTGATCTACCTTTTTATCTATTCCGTAGTTTGAGTAAGATGTGTGACAAAGTACAATTGAGGAAGGAAGCTTGTGAAACTTCTCTGTTTCATCATGGCTTGATTAAACTACTTGTCTTACATGAGCTTCAAAAGGTAGGCAAAGATTGGAATTCATTTATTTTTATGGCTGGTTTCAAAAGCCAGGTTGGCCTCAGTCCTCTACCTGCAAGAGATCTCACAATAGCGGATCTTCAAACAGAAGCAAGAGCTAAGAGATTTCCAAAATTAAAAGCAAGGAAACAAGTGAGAGAGCCAGTACAACCACTGATCGTTCAAGACACACCTCAACAATCAACTAAGGAAAAATCTCGTGTTAAAAAGATTGCACCTGAAGCAAGCACAACTGAAGTAGTCTCAAGGAGAAGAACAAGAAGTCAGATGGCTGAAGAAAAAGGTAAAGCAGTAGCTGTTGAATAAAGTCCAATTTCAAAGAGAAATCTAAATGATTTATTGCAAGCTATTGACTTTGAGGAGTCCCCACTAGTTCAAGATGAATTGATGCAGTCAGAAAAAGAGAGTACACAGAAAACCAAAGCCTCAAAGAAGCTTAAATTTGACGAGCAAGCTGAACAATTTGTTTTCAAACCCAGGAGACCTATAACAAGGAGATTTCAGCAAGTACAAGAGGCACCACCAAGAACAAAGGAAACAGGGGAAGAGATACAATGCCATCAAATAAAGGACAAAGGCAAAACAATCGCCACATCTAAAGAAGACAATATGGAAGACTTGAAAAGAAAATTGGAATCAACTAACCATGAGATTGCCAGACTGAAGAAAGCTGCTATAAGACATGCCATCATACAAGCTAATTATTACAGAATTAAAGCCTTATGGGAAGAGAATGCAACTATAGAGGTGGTTGACTGTAATACTCAATTTCATACTTGGATAGTGCCGACAATCAAAGAAGCAAATTTCATCAGGATGATTAATATGCAATTGAGAGCTGGGAACAAGATTATGAAGAGACAAATAGAAGATCTAAAGGCACAGTTAAGCCAGCTAAAAGAACCTTCTAAATGAAATCACATTTCAAGTAAGATTATGTTTTGAATTTTGATGAGTTTGCTTAGTCTCATCTTCTTGAAGAATTCTAAATGTCCATTCAGTTTTGGAAAATCTAAAGGAAGTTTTGACAACAAAGTCTTCAATTAATAAAATTTTGGGTTGAGAACTATGTCTTTTAAACAACTTAGCAGTTTCGTAGCACGTTATGAAACTGCTGAAGGTGATGATTAAAGCTCAGCAGTTTCGTAGCGCACTACGAAACTACTGAAGCTAAAGGTTCCAATACAAATCAACCAATTTTGAAGCAGAAGTAGGAAAATTTTGAGGAACAAATATATGCAAGGAGACGTCCGAAGCTGCAGCAATCAATCAGATTAAGACAAATGGAGGAATATGGTTTGGATCCAAATTTTAATTTTTTCATAAAGTGAGCATTTTAAGCACGGTTCAGATATGTTAAGACAGCCTAAATGCGTTTTTGTTTTAAAAAGCAGTGGACAGCACATCAATGGACATGGCCATCTGTCACGTTTTGGAAAGCAAAGATGAAAGACCTGCTTCTGTGGATTCGAAAACCATAAGACCGAGGAGCAAGGGTAGTTTCCTATATTTCAGGACAGTGGAGAGGATATGGCATAGAAGACCAGCGTGGAGCATTAAACACCCATCACAACCAAACTGAAAGAGGACCAGATGTCAAAGAACGAGAATGATCCTAATCAAAGCTATTATTCGTGTAATATGAAGTTAGAGTCCTACTTGATTTAGATCTCTAAAAACTCTAGTTAACAGTTTGTTGTATTTAATAAGTAGTAAAGTTCAATAGGTGTTAGTATTAGAAGTAGTTTTCGAGTTCCCCTCATGCTGGAGGAGGAATCTCAATTAGACAGGAAAAGAACTCTATATATAGCTGGAGCAACAATGTAAAAAGGGTTGGAAATTTTATGAAAAAGGCTGATATTTGGCTTATGTAAGACTCTGTTTTGATAATACATGTTTGGCTTTACTTCTCAGGATTCATGAGGGATTTTATGTTCAGAATGTGCGATGTTGTCATTTTCCTAATTCTTGCAGTGGTATGAATGTGTAATCACTTAGAATTCACTTGAGGTGCTCTAACTTCCTGTATGCATTCATAGACTGTGTGGTCCTATCTGAGTTGTTATGTTCTGAATATTTTAAATGCTGAATGCCCTAACTTCTATGTAAGGTTGAATTCATTGTCATATTGAAATGTTGTTGACTCCATAAGCCCAATGGATAGTTGCTAAATGTGTTTCCACCATTCATATTCTTACAGTTGTTTCACAAGAGTTAGCCATCTTAACTATAATCAAAATAATTAACCCCTTTTTGAGAGAGCCCTCTCAGGTTGAGGAGGCTAAGCCTCAGCCTAAAGTAGGTTTGAAATAGTTACTTGAGGTCTTCCTGGTCTGCAGCCTTCTAGGGTCTGATTTTGAGATAACAGTTTCAATGTTTTAAAGATAACAAAAGCTTGTTTCTCAACAGCTGAGTAGTTTAACTCATCACCCTATAAATTTGAACTGAAAAAAGAGATAGGCGTTTCTATGTTTTGATCATTTAGATGTGTTAAAACTACCACATATGATGTATCAGATGAAAAAGTGTACAACACAAAAGGTTTGAGAAGGTCTAGAGTTGTTAAAGAAGGAACATTGATGATGGCTTTTTTTACTAACTCAAATGACTCTCTTTCATCTTTACCCCATTTGAAGACTGCATTCTTTCTTATCATTGATTGAAGGGGTAAAACAATCTGTGAGAAATCTAGAACAAATCATTTTACAAAATTGATCTGGCGTAGGAATGATTGCATGGTCTGTTTGTTATGTGGGAGAGGAATCTTTTCAATTTCTTAGATTCTATCAGGATCAATGTAAATTCCTTTCTTGGATATTATGAACCTGAGAAGCTTGCCTTCTACTAAAGCAAAGTATTAATATTTTGGATTCAAATAAATGGCATATTGCTTGCATCTTTCAAAGATGTGCTTCAGGTCATTCAAATGTTTGTTTCTATTCCTAGAGTAGATTGTGATGTCATATAGGTAAATAACAATTGATTTATTAATTAGACCTTTAAAATAAATATCCATGGCATGTCAGAATGTAGCACCTACATTGATAAGTCCAAAAGGCATCTTCTAATAAGCATATGTCCCCCACTTGGTCTTGAATGTTGTCTTTAATATGTCACTTAGATGGATAAGAATCTGATTGTATCCTGAAAATCCATCAAGAAAAGACATTAACTCAGAACATGCAACTAATTGCATTATTTTCTCCATGGTAGGCAAAGGAAAGTTATCCTTTTGACAAGCTCTATTCAGGTTTCTAAAATCAATAAAAATCCTAATATCACCATTCTTTTTCCTGACAAGAACCATATTTTATACCCATTTTGAATGCCTAAAAGAAAGATTATCTTTTCTTTCAAAAGTTTGTTCAACTTAGATTTGATTTGACTTTCAAGGTTGGATGAATCTTTCTGAGCTTTTGTTGAACTGGTTACTCATTAGAAGTCATTGGTATGGTATGTTAAATTACATAGGTATCACAGGTCTTGAGATCTAAATAATCCCAGGAAAACACACCTTTATATGTTTTCAACAACTTAATGAATGATGTTCTCTCTTCGGATGATAAACCACAACCTAGGTTGACGTTTTGAGGTTTTTCAATTGTACCTAGGTTTACCACTTCAAATCTCAAAGTAGAACTCTGAGTCTTGGACTTGGTAATCTTCTTAAATGTGTCTTTCAAATCATAAAGATCTTCCATTTTGACTACATATTTTGGAATCGGGTTTTGATCTTTTTTATGGTTGATTTGCAAGTCATTCTCATGTTCATCTATGATTTGTTCCTCATAAGATCCTTCTGATGTAAGGAAATCGATTATATCAACATCATTATTAAACACTCTCCAATTTGTTACATTATCAGGAATGGATGGTCTGAAAACTAACTCTATGGAAAATCTATCTAGATTAAATTCTTTTGAAGGTATAAGCCTAGATGCTACATTGGAAAGTAAGTTAGCACTTACATTTTGTAATCTGGGGACTGAATAAATGTTAAAAGAAGTGAAATGCGAAGTAAGATTTTGGGCTAAAGATTGATAATGTTTTAGATGCCCAAACATGCAATGGATTGTGTTTCTTACCTGTTTAATAACTATTTCAGAGTCTCCATATACTTGCAAATATTTGACATTAAGGACAATGGTTTTGTACAACCCTTGAATCAAAGCTTCATATTCTACACCTGCACCATCTTCAGACTTGGAACCATCAAAATAAAGAGTCTAGAATAGTGAATTATTTATAACTTTATCAACTACATCTACACACTTGGAAGCATATGTTTGTGAAAAAAAATATATCTAAGACATTACAACATTATCTGGAAAGGGATATGTTTGTGCATTAAAGGATCCCAAGAATGACTCAGCCAAGTAGTTTCCAATAATGTTATTGGTGAAAGGTACAGGTTCATTACTTCCCTCGAGATTAGTCATTGTGTACTTCATGAATTTTTCTCGGTCTACTCTAATTTGGTTAGGTTTACAAGTGTGTGGCAACCACATGTGAGACCAATCAATTGCAAAGTACCCACGTAACTTTTCAGACCAATCCCTGCTTAGAATTAAACCATAAAATTCAGGGATATTAGCCACTAGAATATTGATTATCTGGGAAACTTTTGGATTAGAGGAAAACCTAATTAAGACTGATGTTATTTCTCCAAGTACTTCTACTTTAGTTCTGTCCAGTTGAACTATGTGTACAAAATATTTTTGAGGTGTGATATTCAATTTGGTGCACATAGTCCTTGGCATAATATTTGAAGAGGTTCCTAAATCAACAAGGCAATTATGGAAATTTCTGTTGAAAATATCATAAGTAAGAATAAATGGAGGTGTATGAGAAATAAACCTATCACTTATCAGAACTAAATATGAGGGATTTACTTTGTTTGAAGATGAATGAGGTTTTCCCATATCATAAGTATCTTGAGTGACTCCGGTGGATGGTAGAGGGGCTACAAGAACTTATTTTAACTCTTTCAGTATAACTTTTTGTTGAACTGCTTGAGTTTAGTCAGTTCATGTAATGAAATATTTGCTCTCATCTTTTTCATATCTTCGACTATGTTATATTCTACCATATCTGAGATCACTAACATTTTGGAAGAAGTTGGAGGATCTAGTGGAATAGAATCAGTTTGAGTAGTCTTAGTTTTCTTACTTACTGTCTTCTCCTTTACAGGAGTAGCAATTTTTTGTTTATGAATTATTGTAGACATATCAAGAGAGTTTTTACTTCTTGTAGTTACTGGCATAGCCTATGCTTCCTCTTCAGTTGGAAGAATGAAGTCCTACATTCCATTTAACTCAAATTCTTCTTCAGTTTTAGCTTCCTCTTTGGTTGACGAGACTTCTTCTATTTCCGGATAAGGTTTAACATTAGAAATAGTATTCGGTGACTGAGATGTAGAAGAAGGATTTATTTTAAATGAGTGAAAAGGTTTCATGGGAGTAGATGATTCTGCAACCTGCTTCTTGATTTCGACCATTTCATTGGACATGGCCTTCAACAATTTCTGAAGGCCTTCAAGGTTGAAAGTGTCCTTTGGAGCTTTCTTTTTTGAATCATACTTGAATGTTACTTTCTTTGATTTCCTTTCATATATCTATGACCTCTTTTCTAAGGCAATAATTCTTCTTTCTACAGACAGAGCTTCTTTCATTTTTTCTACGAGGGTAGCCTTATTGGCTCTATCTACAAAAATTGCAATATTAGAAGGAAGGGAGGATATGTACCATTCTATTTGTACATCTACTATAGGTTTAGAGGCAACTGGGATTTTGTTTAGTAACTTGTTAAATCTTGAGTTGAAGTCTTTGATCCTTTCATCTAAATTTTCTTTTAAATTGGAAAGATCTTTGATTAAGGATGCTGTAGTCCCGTCATCACCAAATTTTGTAAGAAATATTTCTTGAAAGGTATCCCAGTTTCTTATTGAGCCTTCTTGAAGGGAAAAATACCAAGATCCTGCAGATCCTTGGAAAGTATAAAGAAACAATCTAATTACAACATCTTCATGTGCAAATCCATTAAGATTCATGGCTAGCATAAAGTTATTTAGATGTTCTTCAGCAGGAAGACCATCATCAGGATTGTACTTAGGTAATCATTTTTCTGGGTTTTCTAGGAGAGAATTTGGATTAGAAACCAAAACAACACCAGGATTTGTCCAAGGTTGAGTGGTATGATTGGCCATAACTTGAGTTGGAGACTGGGAAGATGGAAAGGCTGATCTAGAATTAGCTATAGATGGTGAAGAACTTACTACTAGGTTAGTACTACTAGTAATAGTACTAGTTGAAGAAGTGGATTGTTGAGAAGAGGTGGATTGAGTAGAAGTGAATGGATAAGTGAATGGATGGAAAGGTGAAGTGATCTCATTGGTATCCAATTCAAATCTTGATGTGATAACTTTCTTACGTCATGAATGAATGGTAAACCCAAAAGGAGTTACTCCAAGCCCTTCACTTTGTAATCTAGTTAATACACCAGTTTCTTGTAATAAGGAAGTGACACTTTCTTCAGAAGCTTTAGGGATTTCTAGTTTCTTGGTAGAAATGGATATATGTTCCAATTTTTGTATTAAAGAGTGAACTTCAGGAGACTCGGGAGTGTAATCTGAATAAGGTGGTTGTCTTAATTCTTTAGGAGACATGGGAGATGTTTCTACAACTTCAAATTTTTGATCCAAAGATTTTGAACGAGGTCTAGAAGGTGTAGAATTTGTGGAGGGGTTTTGACTCTTATGAATGTTTTTCGATTGATATTTAGGTTTATATGCGATTTAGAGTCTAATGGACCTCCTTCTAGCACCAAAATGTTGAAGCCTTAGATTTATGCAACTCCAACATGGGGGATAACCACTCGGTCTGGACCTTAAAGACAACTCATTTTCCGTTTGGAATGGTGGTTCCAACTGGGGATGATGGGACCAGTTTCCCAGTGTGGGTTTCAAAATGAGAGTGGGTGGTTTTCAAGTGATTGCAGTAAGGATAATGATAACTAAATGTCCTATTCTATCATGTAAATCTCTAGCTAACTTAATTTAATATAAACCTGGGTATTTTGTGTGATATGCGATTTAAAAAAGATATATGTTTGAGTAATAAAGATCAATCACGCATTAAACAGAGGTGATAACATGTAAAGATAATTTCTTTGATTAAATAGTTAGTCAAAGAAATGTGTAAACTATATCACATATATATGATGATTATATATGAAAATAAATAATTTCAGCTAGGCATCATACAATAGTGCAATTAACGCATAACAGGAAGAACATATCTCATATACAATTCATGAAAATGAAATGTTATCACTAATTAAATAGAAACAAAACTAATCATACAAGATAGAAGTACCATATGTGTGAAGTTCTGCTCATTTGACTAATGACATATATCAACTCCTTTCTTCAAATCAAATTATCTTCCAAGTATACAATAGTGCATCAACAAAGGAAAGTAGTCTGATATTTAAAAGAAATGACCATGTTCCATAATTCATTCACAAAATTACAGAAGTGCATTCTTCGCAAATGTTTTTGAAACAAATTCTGGACCCTTCTCTAAATGGATGAGAAGGGTATAAATACTATTTTAACTAATGTTCAAAAATAGATTATACAGAACTTTGAGGAGGTTTAAAACAACATTCCTCCTAACTAGTCAACTAACTCTAAAAATAAAAGTGACTTGATGAGTAGAGGTTATAACAATGACTTGTTGTCTGCCAGCTTCTCTTTTGAATCAAATATATCGGTCATCGGTTTCACTTGAGGAGGTGCCCCAAACTGTGTTCTGACCTATCATGCAAAAATAACATATGTGAGAGGTGGAATCATCCATTGATTTGAATGGAGTGAGCAGTTCAGGGTCATGATTTAGCTATTTTTATTAACAAGGTATTGCCAATATGCCTCCCAGTCAGTCTTTGCTAACTTTACAATTGCTTCCCTTTGGATTTTCGCTCTTTCCTTCGAGATTTTATGCAAGTCATTTAAATCTGGTAGTATTTTCGAGTTTCCTTATTTCACCAGGTTGGTGGCATGAAAAGTGTGATTTACTGCTTTTACTATGTTCTTTGACACCCCTCTGCTCTTGCCACTACTACTTCAGCTTGCTGGATCCGCGCATCCCAATCCATGAATAGAATTTCCTTATGTGTCTCATCAATCTTGGGTAGATTAGCTCTCCTTCCTTCTTCTATTTCTTGCCATTCAATGAATTCTAAGATCCTTGTATTTAAATCATTAAATTCAATTCTTTGGTCAATCACCTTATTCATTAACTAATCAATGGTGATCAGATAAGGAGTGATATCCGACATTCTTTGGCAAAATTGCTCTTGCTATTTTGATAGAAGGGAATTTAGCTCTAGTGCCTCTTTGATGAATTCATCAACTGTAGGGACATATTCATATTTTTCCATGGCCTATTGAAATTATTGAATTTGCATGTTCTTCGCAGAAATGTTTGCTTCATGGCTTATCTTTAACACTTCCATATTCTGTTGTAACTCAGCAATTTGTTCAACAACTTGCTGGTTCACATTTTCTTTTTCAATTTGAAGTTGTTGCTCAAGCTGCGCTATATTATCTTCTCTCTCCCTTAACAAAATATATATCTTTGTAGCTTTATCCATAGTTGAAGTTACATATGCCCCTATAAACTATGATAGTTTGGTCAAGTTTTTAGGTGGATTGGAAGGAATATCCTTCCAGACTATGTCCATCGGCTCATTCCTAGGTGGGGTCTCGGGTGTCTCTACCCTCTTTCTTTTCCTCTATCTCCTTACAATAGCCTTGTGAAGTGGGTTGTAGAACACATATAAAGGAGGAATTACAGTATCCTTTAGGACAATTTTTGATGTGGGAAAGTAGGAATGATTTCTGTCTGCTATGAACTTGTCCCTTACTCATCCATCATCTTAGACTCTGTAATTTTCTAGGTATGCAGAGGAGTGTGATATTCTGTGCTTTCCTGGGCATCTGTTGTCTTAGGAGTGTCTTGTAGTTTTTTACTGAATTGGTCCCACTCCTACTCCAAACTTGTTCTTTTGATCTCAGAACTGGTATCTTTAGTCAGGTCACTTATGACCTACTTTTTGGCTGACCTCTTGTTGGATTCTTCTGTATTCTTGGTGTCTTGGGCTTTCCTTTTATCTAGTGCTTTCCTTGTGTCCACTTGAGACTCTATACAAGAATTTGGTCCCTCATCGTTGATAGTTACACTGGGTGTATGTTTTTCCTCGACTTTTAAAAAATGCAATGGAATTATTTCGAGCCTTTTGTTTTTGAATTCCTGAAAGCTTTCAAAATCTTCAGGACTCAGATTGGCCCTTGCCCACTTGATCGATTGTTCAAATGATTCAGTTGACTGTAAAAAGTCCTCAGAATTATTAGCCTCATGGTTAAAGGGCTTAATCTTCACCGCAATAGTAATATTATGTGCTATTTTGTCTGGATCAAATTGCCTTTTTGACAGAGTATGGAAGTTGAGGCTCTCTAGGCCTAGTGATTCCTTGGTTGCATGGTTAAAATTTTCTAATGAAAAGGAACCATAAGGAATGGGAAAATATTACCACAATGAATTTTTGTTATCTTTTACGGTCTTGTGTGATGCAGGAAAGTGTTCCCTCTGTGGACAGAGGCAACCCCTCTAGCCCTAGAGTGGGTCTAGTCACAAACAAGGACAGATCAACAATAGCTTTCCTTAAACAGTTAAAGTTGGAGGCCTACCTCAACCAGTGGTTGATGGAGTTCTGTTTTGCTCCTCCAGCTTCCGCTTCCTTCTCCTCAACGAGTGATCAACCTTGAACAAAGAAAAGGAAATACAACAAAGCACGTAACCGGATATAACAATGAACTATTTACTCACAAAGTCAAGAAGTCATGAGCTATCAAGTACATTACATACAAGACATAGGAAAATATCATTGATTGAATTAATAATGAAATAAGAGTCATCTTACGACCAAAGTCTTGACATCACAAGCCTTCTCAGAAAGAGTCCAGCCAGCATGTTCTTCAAGCATTCACTCTTTGAAGATGGATCTCCCAACATGCAAGAGCTCTCTCACTCATACGTTTTACACAAGATCAAGGGAATTTCACAACCTTCAACAAGCTATCAACAATCCCACACTTATCACTCTCACACCAGCTATCTAGCAAACTCACAAACACTAACAACACTGCTCAACTAGCCAACTATTAGAAAACTTTGGAACTAGCAATGCATAGCAATGGTGAGAGTTTAAATAGGAGAAGGAGTCTCCATGAATGGGGGAAAGGAGAGCTTATCACCAAGGAAGTTAGCACAATTGACGGAACTGCCACACCAGGGAAGGAAGGGCGACATAAACAAGGCGAACAACCAGGTCTAGAGTCATATGGAAGGCCGACTGTTAGAATAATTCACGCAATCTGGATCATCGTGGGCACAGAACTGAGCTTCAGTGCTGACATCACAAGTGATCAATGCAGATAGTTAGATCATCGCTGAAGAGACCACATAGCCCCATGCTGGTGACTAAAATCGAGCCATCACGGGAATCAGGTGTACTTCCGCACTGGCGGCGCGGTCGGTCTGTTCATGAGCGCCTTTCAGTGAGTCTATTTAAGCCAATAGCCGCGATGAGGTAGACAACTTTGGAAAAGTGGGTCAATTGGCAAATTAGGAGAGCATCTGTCCATGATGGGCATGTTTGACTTGGTCACATGACACAGTGGAAAGAACCGGGAGTGAAGGCAGTGATAAATTATTGTGTAACAGATGTCCCCTAAAGTATGAAGCTCGAGAGAGTGGGAGGGGTGAAATGCTTTACAAAACAACTGAGCTGGAACATCGTCTAGAAGAACCTGTAGGCAAGTACAATATCTATGATAGTGAAGTACCTGTCATCTAGGCATGGACGCAGCCATCCAAAAGACATATAACTTAGGTCTATGGTATGGATGCAACCATCCAGCTAATGAGACCATGATAATGATAAAGGTATGGTCGCAGCCATCCATGAAGACTCAGGTATGGTCGTAGCCATCCATCAATGAGTCATGTAACCAGAAACCAATCCACGCAACCTGAACATATCTAATCTAATTTCGGGGTCTTGAACCCAACCGACCATAGTACAAATTATAACATGCGAATAGAGGTGTTGATGTCGAGCATGAGAGAAAGTCACTTGATTACCAGTCGATGATGTAAATCATTAACAAGCGCGAGAGAAACCACCAATAATGCCAATGGTTCTCAAGGTATTGTCTAGTACAATCCACGAAGTGCGAAGAATGAGCTAAAGTCGAACACTCGTGGAATCACCCAATTGATGACCAATGATGCAAATCAATGGTCAAGTGCAAAGAACTTGCCATTAAGTCATGCAAGCTCCAAGGTACCAAAAGGGATCTCTAGATCAATATCTTGGATAATGAGCTGATGTTGACAGGAGACGACCCGTCGCAGGAGGGCCATAATGTTTTCCCCGTCAACGACTCAAGATGAGGAACAAGTGGTAGATGGAAAAATAGAGAATCAAAGAAGGAGACAGAGGTGTGAACTGCAAAAGGATTATACTCTTGAACATGTCAGTGACACGACTCCGGAGGGTGGTAGCATTCAGGTACCAAAGGATCAGAGGCTATGATGGAGATAGCATGAATCAGATGGAATAAGGCTAAATGACAACCCAAACCCGCGGAAGGCCAAATGATGATGTATGGATGTCCCAACCCGACAAGAAGCAGATGTGTTGATGTTCAAGAGTGACTAGCTACCATAGACAACCAACGATGTTTTCCAAATTTTCCCCCACCATAGTTGGCGAGTACTCCAATTATTTTTTTAAATAAGCTTGAAGGGGATAGCATATGCTTGTGATATAAGTTCGACCTTCGGTCGAATCCAACCTAGTAATAGTTTAACGAACCCTATGGGAGGAGAAGCTCGAGTCTCGTCATGGTGACGAGTCCAATGTCGTCAGGGTTTAACGAGTCCGACATAGGTAAAACTCGGAGTCTTTTTCATGTTTAGAGAGTTTGAAAAAGACACAGAAAAGAAAACTCTAGGGGGGTCCTTTTTCATAGAGTTGTGTCTCTCGAGCCCGAAAAAGTATAAAACGATACTCGAAAGAACAGCCCGACCATTATGATCGAGGAGTACTTTTCGTGATTAGTGACTTCAACTGGAAAAAGTAGAAAAGCGATCGAAATCACGTCGTTTTGTAACCATTAACGAACCTGAAACGACAAAGGCCTGGCAATATTTTCATTTTTTAGACGGTCAGAAAAGAGCTTAAAGCAGACCTCCATTTTTATTCTCTTTAACGAGTCAAAAAGGAAAAATACTCGGCAAATCTTTTCATTTTTTACGAGTCAGAAAAGAGCTTAAAGGTGACTCATCCTAGAGGAATGAGTGGCAACCGATTCCGGCAATGGAGGAATTGCTCAAAACATGTAATGGTCAAGAGGCTGGCTAATAAAACCACTCATCGCTGTGGTTCCTCAGGAAAGGAAAAACAACCAAGTGAAAGCATATGATCAGCCAAAGGGATGGTGGCAATGGAATGAAACAACCAAGTCTCATCTAGTAGAATTTAGCGGATAAACGACAATCACAAGATGTAAATCAAGTATGGGTTCATTTTTACACAAGCTTGAACCATGGAGAACTCTGCTTGGATTTGGTTTCATGTTTACACAAGCTTGAAAGGAAAAACTATGCTTGTTATAAGTTTGCATGCCCCCAACATAATGACGCAAATCGAGGTGCATGCCCCCCAAGCTTCATTGCATTCAACGAGGTGGATGGACTGAAGGCTCTGGTCTATGAAACCAGAGATTTTGGGTTCAATTCCCAGTTGATTCGCCAATTTGTGATGTAGGAAAGTGTTCCCTCTGCGAACAAAGGCAACCCCTCTAGCCCTAGAGTGGGTCTAGTCACAAACAAGGACAGATCAACAATAGCTTTCCTTAAACAGTTATATTTGGAGGGCCTACCTCAACCGGTGGTCGATGAAGTTCCGTTGCGTTTCTCCAGCTTCCGCTTCCTTCTCCTCAACGAGTGATCAACCTAGAACAAAGCAAAGGAAATACAACAAAGCACGTAACCGGATACAACAATGAACTATTTACTCACAAAGTCAAGAAGTCATGAGCTATCAAGTACATTACATACAAGACATAGGAAACCATCATTGATTGCATTAATAATGAAATAAGAGTTAGCTTACGACCAAATTCTTGACGTCACAAGCCTTCTCAGAAAGAGTCCATCCAGCATGTTCTTCAAGCATTCACTCTTTGAAGATGGATCTCCCAACATGCAAGAGCTCTCCCACTCATAAGTTTTACACAAGATCAAGGGCATTTCACAACCTTCAACAAGCTATCAACAATCCCACACTTATCACTCTCACACCAGCTATCTAGCAAACTCATAAACACTAACAACACTGCTCAACTAGCCAACTATCAGAAAACTCTGGAACTAGCAATGCATAGCAATGGTGGGAGTTTAAATAGGAGAAGGAGTCTCCATGAATGGGGGAAAGGAGAGCTTATCACCAAGGAAGGTAGCACAATTGACGGAACTGCCACACCAGGGAAGGAAGGGCGACATAAACAAGGCTAACAACTAGGTTTGGAGTCATCTGAAAGGCCAACTGTTGGAACAATTCACCCAATCTGGATCATCGTGGGCATATAACTGAGCTTCAGCGCTGACATTGCAAGTGATCAGTGCAGATAGTCAGATCATCGCTGAAGAGAACACATAGCCCCGCGCTGGTGACTAAAATCAAGTCATCGTGGGAATCAGGTGTACTTCCGCGCTGGCAGTGTGATCGGTCTATTCATGAGTGCCTTTCAACATGTCTATTTAAGCCAATAGCCGCGATGAGGTAGACAACTTTGGAAAAGTGGGTCAATTGGAAACTTAGGAGAGCATTTGTCCATGATGGGCATGTTTGACTTAGTCACATGACACAGTGGAAAAAACTGGGAGTGAAGGCGGTGATAAATTTGATCCGGATTTAAATAGGAACGCAACAAAATATAGAGATAACCATATACACAAAGATGCAGCGGAAATAATACTTCATTTCATTAATGGAAAATATTGAAATATGCTTACAACTAGAAATGGAAATAAACCAGCTAGGGCGATGGTAGCT
>APFE030544818.1:0-11824 GCA_000404065.3 Pinus taeda | reverse complement strand
GCGTACACGCAGGCAAGGTAGAGAGAACCTGCGTACCAGAGATAAACATGTTTTTAAGTGACTTTCTCTCTTTTTGAAGTTTGACATGAAGAGCAGAGGTATGAGGCTTGACAAGGAGGATAATATGCCTATTGATGGAGCCATATTAACTGCAGATAGTTATGGTGACAAATTTCAGTGTAACAGATTTCCCCCTAAAGTACGAAGCCTGTAATAGATAAGGGTGTTAAATCATATAGGAAGGGTGAAGTACTTTATCATTTCGAGGATCATCTTGTGGAGAGCCTGGTCAGAACCTGCAATTTTCACCACAAAATACATGTATAAGATCATATCATTGCTGAGGTAGGCATTCCCATACTCAGATCAAAACTTTAACTATTGGACTAACTATTCTGGTACAAGAATGATTTCATAATACATCATAATCATAGACTCGTGTAGACACGGGATGGGCGCAGCCATCTGTTTATGATTGGTCTACAACATAATGAATACAAAACTCCTCGCAGCCTGGATGGTGGACACTAGATCCAGGGTCTTCATTTATGTTCCCCGAATTGGTACGATTCTAGCCATGCGAATGAATGAGTCGATGTCGAACATGGTAGAAACCACTTGATTACCAGTCAATGATGTAAACTCTTAACAAGCGTGAGAGAGACCACCAGTAATGTCAATGGTTCTCAAAGTACCCAGCACAATCCATGAGATGTGAATGAATGAGTCGGTGTCGAACATTCCATGGAATCCTTCGATCGCAAGTCAATGATGAAAACTGACGTCGAAGGTGAGAAATATGCCATTGATGCATGCAGACTCCAAGGTACTGACGATTTCTAAGTCGACTTTCTAGATAATGTTCTGATGTCGATAGAAAGCGACCCGTCACAGGCAAGCCTACAACACGAAATCATAGTTCAAGTTGAAGAAATGTTGCTGCGTTGCGGACCTTCGCACAACATAAGCACAGTTGGAGGGGCTTCGTGCCAAGATTGTTGCACCAACAAAGTGACTTAGGACGAGTCACGATGATTGTGTTGGGGGCCTATTGGGCATGGGATCCCCCGCAGCAGGTTTTGGGGCTTAAAGCCCATGTTTTGGTCAATTGTATTGTAAGACTCTATGAAGTGCGAGTGCAAAGTGCGAAAGTTTAGGATGAGTCATAGGGTTGTCTTCCATAAGAATTGTAAAATAATGTAAAGTTGTGTCAGCCTACGCATGGTCGGCGGACCATGGGATTGTATAAATAGAGCAAGGCTCTAAGTGTAAAGATACTTTTTTGGCAAGCAAGTAATAGATAGATGTAAAGGCATGGTTAGGGCATAGGGAGAAATTTGAAGTGTATTGGGTCATAGTAGTAGGAAGAGGCTCTGCAGCTGAGTGTGAAGAGGCCTAGTAGAGTCTGCATCTGAGTGCGCAGACCCCTGCAGCTGAGTGCACAGGGTGGAGTCGAGTCTGTATTTGGAACTGAAAGTTAATAAAGAAGACTATTCTATGCATCTGTTCTTGAATCCTTAATTTGATGTTATACTTTATTGTTACTTTATTTATTTACTATGTGCACTGGATGAATACTCGCATGAATGCTTCTATGAAAATTTAATCTAAGTAATCAGCTAATGGCAACTAATCAAGGAAGACTTGGGTAAATAACACGGGTCACACTGTGACTAGAACTGCAAGAAGACAGTATTGTTGGGGCGTGGTGTGACCGCAAGTGTGCGTAGCGTAGTACATGTGAAGATTGGACTGCATAGCAATCACCACATACCAGACATCCCTAGGATGTAGAAACCTAGTTCTAGCACCCTCCCATACTACTTCAGGGACTATTGCCGAAAGGGCCAGTAGTACTAGGATTTGTTTGGCTAAATCAATTCCGAACCTCGGTTAGGCCCCACTAGGCCAACAGTGATGAACTTTGAATGTCAGCGTAACGCCTATACTTTTGGTGATGCCACCTTTGGTGACATTCAATTTTTGGTGATGGAGGCTATGGTCCATCACCATTGCTCATATGAAATGGTGATGGTCGCTATCCATCATTATAAATCATTATGACTTTCAATGTCACTACAACACCTATACTTTTGGTGACGCCACCTTTGCTGAAGTTCATTCTTTGGTGACGAAGGTTCTTTTGACTGTCACTAATGAGCTTATGGTGACATTTTTCGTCCCTCACCAATGTCCTTTTTTCTTGAAGTGAATGCTCAGATAATTAAATATGTTCGACGCAGAAAAGGTCATTACCCTGTGAAGTACATTCTGTAGTCCTCTTTAATTCCTCTTTGGCCATGCATTTCACATCAACTGCATTAATTTATGGTTAAGGAAACATTCAACATGTCCCTTTTCTAAAGTATCTCTTCAAGGTTTTTATGGTAGAATAATTGTAATATGGCCATTTTTAAGCATATCAACCTAGCCAAGTTATAGTCCTAGAGTCATTTCTGAAAGTTTGTTCAAACATTCTCATACCTTTTGACAACAATAGAGAAAATCAATATAGAGATAGAAACCCTGGTCAAGAGAAATCTATAATCTCATTTGCTTCAGAACAAACAAAGTCTAAGAATGTCTGTCATAAAACTAATCGATTTAATTCTAAAAGAGAAAACACTTTATGCTACATCGTAGAAAGCAGTTATGACACTCAGGATATTTCCCATATGCAACTTAATAATATAATAAATGATGGTACTCAATTTGAATCTTAGGTTCTTTATCAAAGTATGATTGATGAGAACATAGAGTGCATGGGTTAAGGCCTTTTAAGGGTTTAGAAATTGGAAACATGGAAATTTTAATTCTAGATGAAATTTAAGGAAGACAAGACTTTGTTTCCTTGAAAATTTATTCTAGTGAAACCAAAGGTACTATACCATTATCTCATGGTCAACAAATGCAAAATATTGGAAATTCTGAACAGATTATTGAACTGTCCAGTGCGCTAGACAAATTTCATAATGATTTAACTGCTTCAGGTATTAGTGGAATTTGGAATAGGTATTTCCTTGAATTTTTTATGGGCAAGAGAGATTGGATGTCATTTCATCTACATATAATGCTGAAAGAAATGAGCCTTTGGATAGAAATTTGATCATGTCCTATATTAGAGATGAAAAATATTCTCTTGAGAGAAATGTTCCTTCTTGTGAGTGGATAGATGAAGGCACAAACTTACTGTTTGTTCAATATATAAGAGATGTTGAATCTAGTTTGAAAACAAACAAATGAATAAATTTTGATGATAATTTTGTTAAGTTTAGAGAATAAATCATAGTTTTCATCCCAAGAAGTCATTCTAAAGAGAATGTAAAGGTATCAACATGTGTCTTGTATAGAGACTAGATGGTGAGGCCCCTTCTGTGGGAAAGGGCTTCAAGAACACACTGTGAACAAGTTAAAGTTGAATCTGAAATACATTATGGATTCAAAAGTATAGTACTCTAGAGAGAATTGAATATTAATATGTGAAGATAAAATATGTCTCATTATTATCCAAAGTTTAGGGGTACAAAAGATGCCATAAGTACTTATATGTAATGCAATGGAGCTGAAGGTTAGCATGTGACTGTACAATAGATTATAAGCATATAAATAAAGGGTGGGATAGTGTTATGAAACATTACTTGGTTGGGAAGAATTCCTAATTGATGTCAGAAGCATGGGATATATAGTAGTTGAAGATGACTAGGATATGAATCTAACATAAAAGGGCACGTGGGGCATCAATGTCTCAAGAGTAAGGGGAGTTGAGAGATTAATATGATCTTGCATTTTCCAAGTGGTTCTTAGAGTACTCTTCGAACCCATGACAATGTTGAACTCATTTTGAGATTAATTTTAGTGGTGCGCATTGTTCCTATGGAAGCTTTGGAGGTGGGAGGTGTACCGTACCTATTAGGGTCATTTTTTGCCAGTTGTTGAAAAAGCTGATCCAAACCAATCCCAAGAAAATAATCTCCAAAGTTACCAAGTAATATGGTTGGCCACAACCTGGTGAGCAGTTATGCTGACTAAGCGATCCACTTTAAATCCGGTAGAAGCCGAAGGACAAACGGCACAAGGCATATCAGTCAGTAGCAGCAGATTAAGAGATACGTACCACCCCATGATCCACTTTGAAATCAAGCACCGTAAGCAAGGAAGGACTCAGCACACCTGGCTGGCTGAGGATGAAGGAGGGGATGGTGATCGTAAACGTCGGCAATCATTCCCAGACCCAACCATTCTCCCTTGATGCAGCAATTATTTCGACCGGACAGGTAAGTGGCACATTCATCCAATGCCACCCTCCGACCATACCCCGGCCATCGGTTATTTAACAACCGTCTCGGCCTCAGAGGAAAGCACAGTTTTAACGCATAGCAAGGTTAAGCTCGCTCCCGCTGCCAACTTAGTGCTGGTTATCTCTGTGGCAACAAGCTACGCCATGAAGGGGAAAAGCTGCCGCAACCCGTCGGCTATTAAAGATCTCCAACAAGCCAAAGCCATGTACGAGACCAGAACATCTCAGAGGAACAAGCGCAAGCTAAATGAGCTGGAGAAAAGCGTGAAGGAAGAGGAAACCCAAGTCTCTGACCAGCAGTTGGGAAAGGAAGTGAATTGGTTGCTGGACCCGGGAACCACCTTCACGCGGGCCACCCAGTTTGTCCGGACCTAGGTGGAGGCATGGCGTATGAAGACCCTTCTTGCTGAAGTGCTGGAAACTCAGGAAGAACAGGTTGAGCAAGTGCGGAACCTTAAGCGACAGATGGATGATATGGAGCACGACCACATGGCAGTGGTGGAGATCATCGAGATTAAGCTTTCTTCGCTGGACCAGCAAGCAGACTACATCAGCAAGAAGCTCACCGTGTTAATTAAGCTCCTACAGAACGTTATTGGAACCGACGGCACCACTGTTGAGACTCAGCGGGGGGATACCTCTGGCATCCAACCGGGCAACTCGCCTAAGCCAGGGTCGGCCAACCGTTGAAGGCAGAATTCTCAGTCCTCTTTTTGTTGTTCGCTGCCTAGGCCTCTTCTTATGTTTCTCCTGCTATGTACTCAGTTCAAGGAATCAGTTTTGGTGTGGTATGTTGTAACTTCTCGGCCACCCTGCGCAGTGTTCCATGTTTAATTCTCTAAGTAGACTATGTATCCCTTTACAAGTAGCCAGGCTAGCTGTTTAAGCAGCCATAAATCTGCTATCACAAAAGTTTTGTAACATATTTTCACTCTATTAATACAAAAGCTTATTTACACAAAAAAAAATGGTTGGCCACAACCCTGTGTTGTTATGAAAAATAATTCCACATTCCCCCCACCCAAACCCATCAAATTCTGCATCATTTGGCCATAAGTAAAACTCATAAGATTTAACCCACCAAGATCCATCCAAATTCCTACCCTTCCTCCTCTCCCTCTTTTCTCCTCATCATTGGTATTACTATTGTTGTTATTTTCATCATCGTTCACATATTGGAAGAAAGCAACAAGGGATTCCATCATTTAGGTTATGCCATGATCAACTGCAAGAGTTGTAAAATGACCCCCAGCAAGACTTGGTCTAGCTTGCCATGGTTGGAATCACACTCTCCCTTGCTCCTGCCCCTACGCTCCCCCAGGTGTATACGGGCAGTACCCAACATTTGGTGTTGGTCTCTCTATTTCCTCGACAAAACCTCCATTGCAATAAGGAAAAATGAGGTCCTCCTCCCGCGGATCAATATTGATACTCCTCTAGAACCGATGACACTAGTAACTCATCCCTTCTCTTCTGTATGACATCCTTATTTGTATCCCACCCAATTCCTCCCATCCTCCCCCCCCTACTATTACTCAGAGCATGTAATCCAATAGCATATGCCTGCTAGTGATAGGCATCATCGTGACTCTAGCAAAATGATACGGATTGAAATTCTTTGTTTAGTCTACTACGAATGGACCCAACGCACCTTCATACCTCAAATCTCAAGTCTGATTGTATTTGTTCCCATGTGATCTGCTTCATGAGAAGCACAACCATTTCTTGGCTTTCCAACTAAATGCATGACTACTCGGCTTTAATAAGTCACAATAATAATACTAAAAATAATTCCTTTCTTTATTCCTTTGACGAGTACATACTACATTACATGATGACTCAAATACATTAAATAAAGACCAAACCTAGTTACATTTTCCAAAATCATGGTCTCTGCCCACATACTGTAGTTTTTTGCACATGAAAGTTTCTTTTTCAAAGCTTTTGACACACCATGGATAAGGGAGGATGCCATTTGCAGACAAATTTCAGAAGTTCAATCCTCCCAGTTGAAGTCAACACCAATTTAACTCTACTTTGATACCTAAAGGTTAGCTTTCTACAGAGACATAATTAATTGAAACATAGAAAACTATAATAAAAATCAATTAAATGAAAGAATGCATAACACACTAGTGTTGGGTATTATATACCCTACAAGCACTTCTATTAACTTAACTTGGATTCTATTGATAAAAACTATTTCTTAAGCTTGCCAACTTTCTCGGTCTCATCCTTAGCTCTCTGACATAGATCTTCTTTGGTCTCCAAGCTCACAAATTCCAAACATCTTATTTCTCTAATACTGTTTTGGGAGATAAAGTTAGTAGATCACGAAACAATTTGATGTGTGATTGTGCAAAAATAACCTATAAAGGAACTAGAATAAGAGAGACGAGTGGAAAATCATGTTAGTTATTTGTGCCAAGTGATTCTTTGTTCATCAATTTTCTCAAAAAATGAAAAATTTAAAAAAAAAAATCTCATATTTCAATAAGAATCATTATTTCTAGATACACAAGATCTTTGAATGAGATTTGGCATTTTGGTCCTTAGCTGCAACCCGCTAAGGGAGACTCCAATTACAACCCTCTAAAGGAGATGCACATAACTTTACATATTTTCTCTAATTTATAAAACTTAAGAGTTTCCTCACTTTCGAGATCAAGTATATTTCTCATCAACTCTTTTTTGATGGCACAATTATCCTTGGACAAAATCTGCAAACAAACGCTAAACGTTGTCCTTATAAAAGTAGGATGGAGTTGACTCATAAAAAATGTCACTATCTATGCCTGAAATCATCTCCATTTCTAGGAGAGAACATTGCAAATCTAGGAAATCCATTTAAACAAGGCTCTGAGAGCATTTAGATCTCTAGGAATGCCTATCTGAAACAAAGTAGAAATAATTAGGAAGCGATAGCAGAGAAAAAATGAGTCAAGGAATCAACCCTTACAAAAGAGATGAATATACCAGGGAAGGATGCTCAATATATTGAATGCATCTTTCCTTGGATGCCTTACCTTATGTTGTCAAATCCATGTACCTCTAAATGTGTTCTTCAAGATATAAGAAAGGTTATCATAGAAGATGTCCCCTTTAAACTGGTGTAGAGTTTAACAAGAGGAATTAGTAATCCATAATTTAACAACAACTAAGAATGTTTGGGAGTATAATGGACCATTCAGTATCTAATTGTACATGAGGGTAAAGGCCTGTGTTCTATTGCAGTTGAGGTTAGGAAAACGGTACTTGAAAGTCTGATTTCCCCAAACACCACAAGCTGTGTTGAAGTGTAGTTCAATACTAGATCTTTCAGACACACATTATAATTCTATGTGAGTCCTTCGAAACTAAATTTTGTAGGAGAATGCTTACATGAACATATATTTATGTTAGAGTCTTGGATTTCAATGGTTCATATGATGAGATTCCATCTTGCCACATTCCCATAAAATATCTATTTTCGATTTTCTAATTGATATTGATAGACAATCTTAAGGAAGTAATTCATATTCCACAAAAGGATTATAAAGATGATTGAACCAAGTTGCAAGAAGTCATAGTTCATTCCATTGATCAAAAGAACAACTTATTAAGGAGGCACGAAAAACTTTCATGCTTAGAATTGGTGTGTGGGATCATCTCAGTAGCAAAGGTGCTTGCATTCAATTTATGATATTGGAAAGATGAACTAAAATCAAAGAATTATCACCACTATGTTGCTATCATTTGCTATTGCCATTTCTCATAACTAAATTATATTTCCAAATTCATAACAATATGTTGTTTTGATTTTAATTCTGTGTGCTTCAAAAATTTTGCAAAGAAATATGCATTGATCTAATGACATGTAAAATTTGCCTAAAAATTACCTTAAAATCCCTTAACGGTAGAGAATTAGCATCATTCATCGAAAAATAACTTGATCTATTGATCATGATTGCAACCTATTCATAGTAGTAGTAGTATTCCACAATAATGAAAAATAAGGTGACAAATAAAATTTCCTAAGCTGTAAATAAATTTTCAATGTGGGAACAAGAAAATATTTAAACTAGTCCTTATTTCATGCTTTAGATGGAATTGCTGAATGACCTGAAAATCATACCATTAAAAATGTTTAACTCTATCTAGCTCCAATTGCATGATATAAGTTACAAACCATTAGTCCAAGTCTCCCTCTCTTGCTTCAGGCATAAGAGTATCATCATCATCCTTTACCCTCACAATAGCTAAGTTATTCCCTTAAGCATGATTTCCCTCATCTCGTCTTCTAGAAACAGTCTCTCCATTATTTGCAGGACCAAAGCTTGTTTGAGCTTAAGCTTGCTGAGTTGTTTAAAAGGAAGCCCTACATGGCCCTGCAAGAGAGACCTTGAAGTTCCTTCTTGTCCCTCTACCACTATCATTGATATCCAATTATTCTCATCAACAATCATTTTGAAAATCTAATGGGTTCTCTAGGAGTTGGTGACTGTGGCTCTTCTGTAGCATCCATGTTGGGAGTGTTATGTCTTATTATTGATTCTGGTTGGGTGCCACCTCATCTAATCATTTTATTTTTTAATGGTGCAGATGAGATTTTCTATTGGGATCTCATGGATTTATGAAGATGCTTAAATGGAAGGAAACAATCAAATCTTTTATAAATGTGGAAACAATTGGCACATGATAGTTGATTTAGTTTGTCAATCTGGTCTTGCATCATGGCCTTCTTTGGTCTACACCAAGTCAGCATTTTATGATGCACTATGCAGCACAAGATATTTTTCCTCTCATTAATGGAGATACATATTATGAAATATTTGTTTAGGACTACGGGGATATTCCTCATTGGAGACTATTTCTATCACATGGGATATGACAATTCGGATAAACTTTTTCCTAGAAGCATATAGGTTCGAGGGGAGAACTTAATCAGCTTATTGAAAGCACTTTCAAGTTCCTTCTAGTTAAGAAATGATTAGGAAAGAGATGATCTCAGGGTTGGAGAAAATAGAACCCAAGAGGATCGTCCAGTTTTCTTCAACTATCTTTCATGGTTTATGGTTATTTATTCAAATAAAATAGCCAAGATATTACATGTTTTTCCTATGATCTTTATTCTTCTTGCTCTTGTATTTTCCATGTCTTCAAATTTCATCTGTCTCTCCTGGCTCATAGGACTTTGGTGCATCTTTAAAGGTATGGTGTTTCATGTAGTGGGGTGAATTTTTGCAATAATTTTCCTTGCGGTGTTTACTTTCTTGAGATTTCTAGTGTCAAATTTAGCTATAAAATGGTATGCACATTCTTGCTAGGAAATGCTTATGTTTGTTCTAAGTGATCTTGTTGGATTATTATTGCCAAAGGAAATTTGGAGAGAATCATTAGCTAATAATATGCCTAACATTGATAAGGCTTCTAAGGAGGAATGGGCGAGCCATTCGGGAGTAGTCACCTTTTATGCTACAGTTACCTATCTACTTGTATTCTGGACTTGGTGGAAGCATTTTGACATTTGGTGTGAAGTAATTTTTATTTTAACATGGCCAGTTTTTGCTATCTCCAACAAATTCTTTGGTCGACATTTTCTTAGGTCTCTCATGGATTACATTATTCCACTTTTTTTTCCTATTGTATTTTCTCTCTACTTTGGTGGAGTTTGTTTCCAATTTCTTATTAAAAACATGGGAATGTTTGGTTCTATCCCTGAACCCTATGGATATATTGTTTTAGCTATTTTTTTTGGTTGTGTGACTAGAATTATTGGTTGATGGTTTGTTGGTATTGATCCCCATTGTGCACAATTTGTTATCACATCTTGTACCACTATAGTTGTTTGTACACTCACTTGATCCCCATTTTGGGGAGTTGGTTAAAAATATTGTACCACTATAGTTGCTTGTACAACTGAGTGTTGTTGTAATTCCATTATCTTCTCAATATTTCCCATATAGTGTTTCTACTCCAAAGAGGCTTGTTTTCCAACACATGTTCCAAACTACAGGGAACAACTTCTTAGACTCTTCATACAATTTGGGAATTACAGATGCTAATACATTGCCTTTTATATTGAAAAATGCACCTATGCTATATGATTTTGAGGAGAATAAACTTAATGGGAATACAAAAACATTAGCATTTGATAATTTTAGTGAGGAACTAGTGGTTATTATCGGTGACCCCATTGATGGTAAAGTTATAGGGTTGACAATGGATCCAATTTGCTAATAACAACTAGGAAATGACTAGCTACAATATGATTCTTTCTAGAAAAATGTTTGGTTTCCCTTAGGATGCGAATGATGGTTGGCATAAGGGATTTGATACATCACATTAGGAGGGGGTGCTTTATCCTTTGAAATGTGAATTCATAACTTGTAGGGTTTATAATTTACTTCTGCAAGGTGGGTACAATATTAGGTTGCAGAAATGAAACAAATATTGTGTTGAAGTTTTTAGGTAATAAAAATGTCATTATCCCAATGTGGCCTTTGGATCTAGGGAATTTTATGAGGGATGGTTTACATCATAGTGGATTTCTTTGTGGTATGGCAGAGTGTGACAATGATGCTAGGTTCAATTGTGTTGGAGTATTCTACAAGCATATTTGAGATTCTAATATTGATATGCAGGTTCTAGATTGCTTAATTACATGAGGGAAAATCATATTGATAAGGGAGCACTATAATGTCCCTTTCCAAATCATTACTTATGGTTGAATGACCTAAAAATCAAACCTTTAAAAAAAGCTAAACTCTAGCTAGCTACAATTGTGTGATATAAGTTAAAAACCATCAATCCAAGTCTCCCTCTCTTGCTTCAGACATAAGAGTATCACCATCATCCTTTTCCATCGTAGTAGGTACATTGTTCCCCTTAACATCATTTCCCTCGCACAGTCTACTAGAATCAGTCTATCCATCATTTGTAGGACCGAAACTTGTTTCAACTTGAACTTGCTAAGTTGTTGAAAAAGGAAGCCCTGAATGGCCCTGAAAGAGATACCTCAAAGTTCCTGCTTGTCCCTCTACCATTAGAATTAACATTAGCTACTTTGTGGGAAGGAAATATAATAGCAGCACCACCACCATAAGCTTCTTGTTGATTTGGGGAAATACTACTAGTACTGACCATGGTATTTCCAGAGCTCATTTTACACCCAAATGCTTCATACTACTTTTATTTGATGTTCCCAAAATACCATGTGAAGAAAACTCATCAAGATTTCCACCTTCCCCATCCGATGTGCCACCAGAATTTTAAACCCAATGAGAGATTTTCCCACGGGAGAGAGCCTACTCATACTCCACAAAATCTATGGGCATATCATATAGACAAACTTGACAAGAATTATGTTGTTTCAAGCCATGAATGAATGCAAATAGAATGGTAGATGTGTATACAAGGTTTCTGTCGTACTTTAGTGCCCCCTTCAAATTCATCCTTGCATATTTCACACTATGTAGAATCAGTAACAAGAAGGTCTTGGGTAATTTTAATGGTGAGCATTGTTCCTATGGAAGATTTTGGGAGGGA
>APFE030544814.1:58796-76677 GCA_000404065.3 Pinus taeda | reverse complement strand
GGTCTTTCAACAAAGAGCATAGAGCACACACTAAATGCATTGTCCTAAATCAAACCAACAAGCAGTCTAAATGAAAATGCACATGCATGTATTTGTTTTTAGCCTTCTTAATGTGTGAATGACAAGAAGAATGCTAAGTGAAAATCTGAATTATCTTTCCAAAGTGACAATACTAACAAATTTCTTTTCAAAACGAAGTGAAGATAACAACGACACTTTTGCAATTTCGAATTGAAAATTATTTTTGACACTTGAAAAACTACTAATTCAAATCACATACAAGAGTAACAGTATAATCGACTATCAAGAACAATGGGATTCTCTTCTATGACTGAAAACGACACTTGCGACACTTTCAGATCAAGAAACGACAGTCTGATTACGCTACTTCTTTGTAAAAGAGAACTGAAAATGGTGCACAATAAATAAAAAAAATTACAGTTCTTTGCACAATGGAGGTATAATGATGGAAGGGAAGGGGGTTTCCATAGAGATATATTGACCATAGAGAGCAAAAATCCTGAATAGAGCTGAAAAGAGTGAAGAAAAACCAAAGTCTAAAGGAAAAATTAACCTTCTCTGACCATCGTACCTGTTACATAGGGAATCCAGTATGCATCTCACTTACTGCACATGGGAGGTGCGATGCATACAGACTGCCTTGAAGAGAGGGTGTGATGGTACCAATGCGAGACTTTTACTTGGTCTTTGGTCACAATTTGCAGTTCAGTTCAGGGATTCAGGCCGAGCAAGTGATGTTCAGTAAATATAAATGAGAGGGGTTGATCTAGGGAGGTTACTAGAGCCACCACTAGGGCAATTAGAATGTTTGCAGATCGATTGTTCAATTTATAAACAAAGCCCGAAGATAGACTGAAGTAGCATTGATCTACTTTTCACTTGCATAGCAAATGCAGTTCGAAGGTTAGCCGGCTTGACTTCAGGCTCCGTATGTAAGTTTATAAAACAAACATATATAGACTAGCAAATGATATATTCGCTACCTAGTGGAGTCGCCATTTTGCTATCGCGAATAGTGTCCACTTGGAGCTACTATTCCCGCTAATACTAGTAGCTATCTTAGAAACAAACAAGTTAAAACTACTTTCGCTTTCCTTTATGAGAAGTGGATAAGAGGGGAACAAAGGACACCAACCTTAGTCTTGCGCTTGGTTCCTTGCCTAGTTCCTCTCCTTTCTGATAGACCTTCGCCACTCCTTCTTCGTCTACCCAACTTCAAAGAGTACCTGTGGAATCAAAGCAGCATAATACTATCAAATAACAAAGATCTACAGTCATAAGCAATATAGGACCAGATATGTATTGACCACGCAAATGCATATACAATTAAACATACAAGAATGTGGAGGAAAACTTGGATAGATTTATTAATATCAAGAATAGAAAAGAGGATTACAACCAATTGTTCTAACCCAGCATCATCCTCGAGCAAGAAAGCCCTTCTTCACCTCATGTAAAGCTTAGATCACTGAACACTATGATGGTACACCAGGAAACCAACAACACTTCTCTACAAGATACAAGATTCTAGCCTCTCGATCTCTGTGATGAGGGATCCATATATAGATGATTGTAGGGGGGTGAGTCAGCTTCCAGGTTTTTGATTAGTGTCCTCTCTCTGATATTTCTTGATTCCACTTGGAGATTGATGATCTCTTACTCATCCTTGGGAAAATTCAGAGAGGCAAGTGTCAGAGGAAAAGTTTCTGGAAGATTCTACGATCCTCCACCTCGCAAATTGTCTCTGCCATTTGTCCATTCTCACCCATCACACCCTACATAAGGGCTTTCCAGTATGCATCGCACCGTTTACATTGAATAGGTGATATATATCGCACCCTCTGCACTGGGAATTCTGTATGGTCCTGTTTTGACTAGTTCTGAGCAATTTTTTGTGGAGAACTTCTCGGAGATGATATAATCAGTTGAGCTTGTTCCTTTAGGGAGTGAAGCAACACTTTTAGGGAATTAGGAGCCCTTATTTTATGTACATTTATGATTGGGGTTGTAATGCCCAAAAATTTCTATAACACTGCCACATTGATGATGTCAGCCAGATTTTTACCAAGAGGGTTTTTGAAGAGATTCTTGAAATGAGAGGTGCTAAGATTTTTGACCCTGGAGAGTTTGTTGAAGGTGTCAGCTACTCCCCCATCAGGTAGAGGTAACTTCCATATTGTGTTTGAAACTTTTCTACCTTTTGCATATTTTTGAAAGAATCTTGTCTTGTCATCGCCTGCTTTTAACCATATAGCTCTGCTTCTGAGGTACCAATATTCCTCTTTCTCCTTCAAAATCCTTGCCTTTTGGTTTTCTAGCTCAATCAGGCGAGCTTTGTCATCTGCTGAAGCAAACCTCACGTTTTGATCATCGAGCAATATAATCAACTCAGATTCAATTTGTGATATTAAAATCTCCTCTCTCTGATGTTTCTCTTTTTCCCAGTTGATAGATAGATGCTTGAGCTAGGATAGGTTATGATACAAACCCTTTATGAAGGAATCATGTCTATCAATCGGGTTGGCAATCCTATATTATGATACCATGTTTATGTACTCAAGATCCAAAATCCAAACATGGTTAAATTTAAATGGAGCTTTTCGTTTAGGATGGGGGCCAAACACCTCCAGATAAATGGGGGAGTGATCTCAGATGCCCCGTGTGCCCACCCATTATTTGTAGTGATGCAGTTGATCCATAAGGGGGATCTTTATCAGAAAACGATCTAATATTCTTGCTAGTGTAGCATCCCCCACCCTTCTATTTCGCCAAGTAGGGATTGGCTTATTCATGGGGATATCCACCAAATTTTGTTGTTCCATAAGGTTGGTCATATATCCGATGATAGAGTCCACTTGTGCTTGTGACCCCCAAGACTCTCCAAAACCTAAAGAGAAATTGAGATGTTCCCCTAGAATGACGTGATCAGGGGAAAAAATAGATAGATTTAATAGGTGTTGCCAGAATTTTTCCCGCTGATGGCAGGGACCGTATATGTTAATAACCCTCAGGTTAATACCCAGCTCCACTGAGAAAAGATCTAAGCCAATGAATCCATGGCCACTCCAGGATGCTAAAACCTTGATGTTGCGAGGATTGTAGCCAATGGCTAGGCCCCCTGATTGACCCACATCATCCGTGGCCAAAAAATTCCATCAAGGAGATAGAGAGCTTAATGAGCTAGGGATGTTTCTGGCATTACCTAGGGTTTCTTGTAGCATGATGATATTAGAAGGCTCTACTTCGAAAAGTCTATGCAAGGCTAGTTTCTTGGAACCACTAGCCATGCCTCTGCAATTGAATGAGAGACACTTCATGGGGGAACCCTACCTGGGGTGTTCATTGCTTTGAGAACCCCATCTAGAGTGGATTGTCTACCAGAGGCGACCTCTGCCCCTACCTGTTTGATGGTTATGGATAGATTTTATTTCCTCTCGCGAGATGAAAGGATGATAGAACTAGGTTGGGTAAGTCCCAAATCGGCGATATGAGATGGGGGACCACGAGAGTGTGAATGAGAGTGAAGGTTGTAGTTGTGAGATGCAAACCTCCTGTTTGATGATGGGGAGGTGGAGTTGGTTGATAGAGAGGGCAAAGATGGAGCGGTGGTGGCGATGGAAGGTAATGATGTAGCCATAGTGTAGTGAGCCACATAAGTGTTTATGGAGGAGGAAAAAATAGATGAGAAATAAGTAAATGAGATAGGGCAAGAGGTCAGAGAAATACCCGATAATTTTCTGGCCTAAGTTGCAGCACGAGCTCTTATGGGGGGGGCTGATGGCATTCTATGCACTACTTCCACCATCCTTGGGGAGATGTTGCTGACCTGAGGAACATGACCCAAACTAGGAGAACGATTCTGAACCGGTGCATCATTCCCTGTAGAAGTAGTAGCTTCCCTCCGAGGATCCTCTGGTTTCTTGATGAGTGGGCAGTCTTAAAATATGTGCCCCACTCTGTGACATCTCCTACACCAAAAGGGAACTCCTTCATAGTCCAAGATCTATACCCTAGTGTATTTCCCCCATTGAAGAGTGATTTTCTCTCGCAAACCTTTGCGAGTATCCAAATGTACCAGGATGCAAGCTAGGGTTCTGCTCTTGAATTTCACAAATGTTCTTTCATGGTCTAGGTAGATACCTAGGGAATTTCCAATTCTGACGAAAACCGCATCACACCAATAATGCAGTGGATGCCCTGGCAAGCGAACCCAGAGTGGTCCCACCCCTATTTTCTCCCTCTCTGGGTCGAAGAGGTGACTCTGTCTCTTGAGGAGTACAAGAGCCATCTCAATGTGCCAGTACCTTGCGAGTACCAAGTCTGTGTAGTTTTCTTTTGCGAAATGAAGTGCAAACCAACCCCTGGGCAATACCTACACCTCAGGCAATTCCTTAAGCTAACCTCCTAAAATATCTCGAACCCATAGGGTCATCCTGACCACTGAATATGCTTGGCCTCGAACATGTTTGACTAGCACAGTGTTTGTGATGTATGTAGCTTCCCTAATAGCAGAGCTCTTGCCAAAACGAATAGTGATGTCCTTTGTGGTATCCTTCACACACTTCGTCTTCATTTTCCTAATCCGTGGGGCAGATGGATGGTCCAACAATGGATGAGGTGAACCCTCTTGAGTGGTATGAGTTGTAGACTTGACCTTCACCGTAGGGGTTTCAAAGCAGCCCAATGGTGAGTTTGCAGAGATGGGAGGGTTTTGAGCCCCAGATGCTTGGAGGTCCTCAGGCGGCGCTGTGAAAAAAGTCAAAGTGGATGGTTGGAGATAGTCTATCAGCTGATTCAAATCAGAAGAAGGCGAAGGGGGAGTGTTTGCAGTAGGAAAATGAAGAGTGCCTAGTGATAAAGGAGGGTAGTCCAGAGCAGGGGATTCAATGGAAAGTGACCCAAAAAATAGAGGAGTTGTATTGTGTCTACGATAGGAAACCACCGGCGTAGAGCTTGACGGAGCAGGACCGAACTGGGGAGATGGGCCAGATGCCGGTGAAATGAGGTTATGGTTTCCAAAAATGATGTGGTCGGGAGAAGGATCCTCGCTATAATCAATCTCCTCAACCTCCATAACATCGCCCATGCTGTTAACTATTACCATCAGTAGATGGAGACAAATGTAGATGCAACGGAAACAGAGATCTATCGGTCATCGGTCATCCATGTTCGGGTGCCTATGGAGAGTGCTGCAGCAAAACCTAGGGTTTTTACCCTAAACCCTTATGGTGATCTCCTAATCTAGCCATCCTTGCTTCATTGTAGACCATTTTTTTATTATGCTTCAGCTCTCCCATTGTCAACCAGTTGTTGTCATGATTCACGCTCTTTGTGGGGTGATTATCATCAACATTCTATCGTTATCTCTCCTTCTGGTGCTTCATTGGTTTCTTATTTAGAATCAATGTGATTTGATGAGGGTAATTGATCCTCATCTTCTTCATTGTCATAATCTTTTGTTTTTATCGATTTTGGATTTTTGCTTGTTTCATCAACCACAACATCAATACATTCAGTAATTTTCCCAAGTCTTTTACTATAAAATTTATATCCTTTACTTCGAGAAGGGTAGACAATAAAAAAAATTTCATCTGCTCTAGGTTCAAACTTACCAAGTTTTTCATCAATCCTTTTGATGTAACATTTGCTTCCAAAAACTTTGAAGTATTTTACAATAGGAGTCTTACCATACCAAAGTTCATATGGAGATTGAGTGTTTTTTACCTGAACATTTTCTTGGTTGAGAATAGTGATGGCAACGAATGTAGCTTCACCCTAGAAGGTTGCACGAGTTTCAGATTCATCTATCATAGCATGAGCCATTTGTTGAATAGTTATGTTCATCCTTTCTACCATTCCATTTGGCTAAGGAGTCCTTCCAGTGGAGAACACCTGTTTTATTCCATGGATTTTACAAAAGTCAAATAATTCATCTGAGGTAAATTCCACTCCTCGATCAAATCTGAGGCATTTTATTTTGCAATCTGATTTGTTTTCAACCAAATCTTTGAAGGCTTTGAAATTTTCAAATTCTTCATATTTATGCTTTAGAAGACCTATCCAACACATTCTGGAAAAATCATCAATTAAAAATATAAAGTATTCTTCCCCACAAGGTGACTTTTTCCTTGATGGTCCACATAAATCAATATGAACAAGTTGAAGAGGCTTACTAGTTGACCCTTCCTTTTTGAGGAAGTGAGATCAAATTTTCTTACTGAATTGACACAATTTGCATATAGTATTTTCAGGAATGTTGATATTTGGAAGATCACGAACAACTTGGAATCTGCATGCTTTCCTTATTTGAGAAGAGCTTAGATGTACCAATCTTCTATGCCATAGCTAGTTTTCATCATTTTTGCTTAGATAGCATTGTTGTTGTCCTCCCTTGAGTATGTATAGGTTGTCTGGATTTCTTGTACCTCTGATCATGGTTTCTCCTTTATCAAGCTCATGAACAACACATCCATTTTATCGAAACACTACTTCATTTCCTTGATCACACATTTGACTCACACTCAATAAGTTATGCTTTAAGCCATCAACA
Organism: Pinus taeda; assembly: GCA_000404065.3. Taxonomy (NCBI): domain Eukaryota; kingdom Viridiplantae; phylum Streptophyta; class Pinopsida; order Pinales; family Pinaceae; genus Pinus; species Pinus taeda. The sequence continues at coordinate 70,106 of APFE030544814.1, read as the reverse complement.
TACATAACATTCCCAACTTTAACTTTTTCTTTCAAGAAAACAGAGCCTATACCTTTTGTGATAGTAGGGGTGTCATTTCCAAATGAGACACTCTTTTCCTTTTCTAAGGCATTATATGAGTGTAGTTTTTCTTTGTCACTTTTCATGTGTTTTGAGCATCTAGTGTCAATGTGCCACTGGTTTTCTTGTCCTTTAGCATACAAGGCTATACCACATATTTCTGTTTGTGGTTCTTTCTTTCTCCATATTTTGGGATTTGATGGAGTTTGCTCCTTTTGAGGTATTTTCCGAAGTTTACTCCTACATTCAGATTCTTCATGGTCAAAGTTGTTACACATTGAGCATTCTTTTCATTTTGAAGAAGAGAAAAGTTATTATAGGAACTTTTCTTAATCCCTGTCACATATCTTTGATTTCTTGCTTCTATAGTGATGACGGTTTTTTAAGAAACACATTGAGCAGCTTTGTGTCCAAAATTATGACATGATAAACATTGACCATTAAAGAAGTTCCTATGATTATCAAATATAATGACCTGGTGATTATAGTTTTGATTGATATTCATCTTTGAAGCAAATTGAGTATGATTTACTTGAGGTTGGTTGTGTCTTCTATTCATCCTTGAAATAAATTGAGTCTAATTTACCAAGTGATCTACTTTTTTCCTTTTCTGATGATTGTCAAACTATCCACTGCTCTTTGCTACATTAAGATAGCTTTTAGTGGAGGTTGACGGCTTTTGTGATTGCGATGCTTCTTCATTATATCCAAGACCTGTCTTTATCATAGGAGAATGCTGCACTTTGATAATTTCATTTAAGGTTTTCGATCCTTTAGCAAATCTAAGGTTGGGAGCTTTTGTTTTCTCAAGATCCTTTCTTAGACCCACGATTTCACATTCTAGTTTTTCATTGTGTTTTTCTCTTTCAGCAAGTTGGTATGTCAAGGTATCTATAATCACATTATTTTATTCTAAATAGATTTTGAGTTTAGAGATTTCTTCATAAAGGTCATCTTCATCTAAAGCATCCAAGAAATCATCATCTTCATAAGCCATCAGAAGTGTATAGTCATTACTATTTTCATCTTCATCACTATTTGATTAACCATCGCTATCTTCATGAGTATAGTAGCTCTTTTTACTTACACTTTGTTTTCTATTCCGTTTTGTAGATTCCTTTCCTTTATCATTTGTATCTTTATGAGGACATTTGGTAGCATAATGACCAACTCTACCACAGGCAAAACATTTGAAAGGTAGTTTACCTCTGAATCTTTCAGAACCTCGTTGAAGTTTCTTGACAAAGTTTACTTCCTCTTCTTCTTTTGAAATGTGTCCTAATTCGTTGAGTTCTTATTTTCATTTTGCTAAAGCTTTAAATGTGGCTTCTCTCATATCTGAAGGACCTCCTTTTCTCATCTCAAAGGCAGTTATGATTCTGTGAAGTTGTGTCACAGTAATAGTCTGTAGATCCTGCTTTTCTTCTACGGCAGATACTTTTGATTCAAATTTAGAAGATAAGGATCTTAAAACTTTTTCAGCTAAGGTAACTTCCTTTATCACTTCACCCATATAAATCATGCAATTAACAACCTCATCTACATGTAAGAGGTAACTAGCTATACTTTCATCATTATGCATCTTGAGAGTTTCATATTGAATTCTAAGAGTTTGTAGTCTAAAACATTTTACCTGAGAGTATCCTTCATAGCTTAGAACGATTTTGTCCCATATTTCCTTGGCTGATTTGAACTGCATAAAGTTGACAAACTCTGATTGTGACAAACTTCCCAATAATGTATTGACAACCTTGGCATTGGTTTCATATTGCTTTTTACCTGCCGTATCTGTACAAATTGCTAATGGAAATGTATATCCTCCTTCCATGATTTCCCAGACATGTATTCCAAGAGATTGAAGATAGGTTGTGGTTCTTACCTTCCAATAAACAAAGTTGCTCACATCAAAGATTGGCGGTCTGATGGATCCCCCACTTTCTTGATTACTCATGATGATGGATCTTCCTTCAAGCGATCAAGATTCTTCTGAAGGACCTACTATGATAGCAATTGTTGGAAATAATACTCAGAGGGGGGGGTGAATCAGTATTATTAGATCAGTAATTTAATTTTTAAAACAAATTTTTATACGCTACTTCAGTTCAATGAACTAGCATTTATATGCAACTATACTTAATGCAACCAGCGTATATGCAAAGATCTTTAGATTTACCCAAATTATCATGTATTGAAATTTGATCAGTATATCAAGAATTCATTAGATAGTGCAGTAAAAGCATAATAAAGCATCACACATAAGAAACACACAAGAACACCAATATATAAGGTGGAAACCTAATGTGGGTAGAAACCACCTACTAATGTCGTCTTTGTCTTCTTTTAATATTAATAAAATTTGGTTTATAGTTTTTTTTTATACTAGTGCGGTCTTATACTAGTACACAGGCTTCTACCTGTAGAGGGCTACAACCTTCTCTTGTTCTCTAGCTTCTACTGGTAGGGAGCTACAACACTCTAGCTCTTGTACTATCTGATATGCTTACTAGTACGTAGGTTCCATCCTACAGAAGGCTACAACCTTCTCTTCCTATCAAGGACCACGTTTCATAAATTTTCGGATGGGATCCATCAACAACATCATTCAATCATCAAATATATCTACATCAACCAATCTCCTTTTAAACCAACCACAACTGAATCAATCAATCACTTTGACAACCCATCAATCTGATCATTCAGAATGCTCTCACCAGAATATAGTAACCAGAAGCCAAGCCAGAACCTAGAACACTGCATCAGCAAACAAAAGCAACTAAAACATATTTTATAAGGTATACACTACTTCCATGTGTTGAACTTGCGTGCATACATGCTTCCCTCAAAGCGAACCACCGTACAAATCTGCAAACCAAATTTATGATTTATACGACGCTTTGATATGCAAAACCAATGTGTATACGCTCCTTTTCTAAAGTGAACCTACGTACAGATTTGTAAATGATGATTTAAACATTACAACTATTCCAGACTTCAGTCATACCTAGATCATCATATTTACATACTACAACATGCACCAGTTATTCAAATACATGATCAAACCACATAAAGATAATTCACTTCAACCTTTAAGATCATAATACATCATTAGATCTTATTCTTCATCAAACATTAAGGTTCATCCTTGCTTCAGATCGAGCACAACACCATAAGCCAATAACTTGCATATTAGATCTCACACTTCATTAGATACTCGATACTTACACACCATGGCCTAATGATCTTCTCCTCCTTTTATAGTTTTAGGTCTTTCCCAATACCATGGACCAAAACCACTTACGACCAATACCTTGGACCAAATAGCTAGGGTCAATACCTCAAACCATATTCCTTGGACAAATACCATGGACCAAATACTTCGGACCAAGAATTTAGTTTTCCAACGTATATGCACTTTTCCTTCTGTGAAAGTATGTATGTACATATACGCTACTTGTATAAAGTGAACGTGTTTGTATACACAACTTGGTCAATGGTGAACCTGTGTATACCTTTCTTTCTTCATTCTTTGAAGACTGATCTTGTCATTCTTTGCTATTTACCTGCTATACTATGATCTTTCATTTGAGTGTGTTTCCTTCTGAACTGATTCCTTGAGCCTGCCCCACATTTCATCACATCTGTAAACACTACTGTCATGAATTTTGTTACATCTGATATCTCTTCTGTAGATTCATCTAGTTACCATATACAAGTGAGTTGTTCTACTATAAGTGGGTTTCCATCAAGTACAACACATACATCACAATACCAATAGCTCCCATGTGTCTCCTAATGTATATCACCATGCATCACTCCACCATGTTTCCCACATATAAAACCATGACACTTTAACCATTGGAATTCAATTTCTTTTTATTCAAACTAGGTATTCTTGTCACTTTGCCTATTCCCAACATCATCCAACTATTAATCAACTTAGATCCATTTGAGCGTCATTATATCTAATTTATCCTAGTCACAAGGTAGGAGAGAGTCCTTCGCCATTAAATCATTATCGTTTATGCTTAAAATGAAAAACATTATAGCCAAAACCCAAAAATCTATGGAGGCAAAACCCTCTTGACATATCGAACCTCTCATGGAAACAGAAGTTGAAATCGATGATCCATTCTGCTCCCACCATATGTAAGATCTTTGTTTCATCTTGTATTATCATCACCTAAAACTAGAAGATCCATTTTAGGTCGCAGTGTCAAGGTCGTACCACCTAATTTCCCCCAAATGCTACCCTTTTCTAGAGATTTTTTCCTGGATCACAACATCCTATGTTAAAGAAATGAATTGTTTCATATGTTCTATAGGGGAGAAATTTTTGTAAGAGACCCCAAAATTAATTGAAAATGCTTTCAACTACTAAAAATCTCCCCATCCTGAGAGGTTCATAGAAGCTACCCTTTTTTACACTTATAATGGGCTCATAGCAAGAGAATAACAAACCCTCCTCTTGTTGATTTTAGCACCAGTTAATCAAACCCTCCCCATTGTAAACAGATTCCCCATTTCCATGTTTTTAAAAACTCTACATAAAACTATAACGGTTATTACCTTTCTCTTTGGGGAAGATGAAAGTTCTAAAATTACTAAATCCACCATAGTATTCTTGCATACAATGATGCAGTCTAAAATAATCTTCAACATACCATCGTTCCTTGATGAATCTATAAAATTCTAGTTTCACCATTTTCATGTTACTTCTTATTTCAGATACTATTCTATATTTCTCTGCCTTTTTGTGTACGCTCAGATATAATAATTTTAGAACTTCGGCCCTAACAATATAGATTTTTACAAACAAAGGATTTCTATGTTTGATTGGGACAGTGCCCTGAAGAAAAATATTGACAATGTGTATTTTCCCCAATTTATTTTCACTTATATGTCCATTGCCTACAAAATTATAAATAACATTTCCCCTCCTATAATATTTCCCCATCAAAAGGAAATCCTTCACCTCAGTGATGATACCATGATGAATGATTGGTTCTAGTTTGAATACTACACCAAAATTAGAGTCTATGGGTCAGAGCTTTCCCCATACCACTTTCTTGTTTTTATGCCCATGTGAATCATTGCTCTAGAGGTTATTACACAAAACCTAAATATTTATCAAATCCACTTTGTTCCTACCAAGAAAGGGTACATGATTAAACCACGTTTAAGCTAGGTAGGGTGGTAGGCCTATTCATTGTTAACACCAGACAAGCCTTTTAGCAAGTAGAATACATGTTAAGAGCTTAATTTTGAAATAGGAGAGGTGTAGAACTATGATTTCCATAATGTCATATCAAAGAGGAGAAGGGATATTAATGCTTCTACTTATGAGAATGGGTATAGACTTGAACTTGAATTGAAGGCTAATTTTGATTCCTCACCAATTAATATAGAGATGAAAATTGAGACACCATCTTCAAAGGAAAAAACTCAAAATAGAAGCGTGGATGAGGCTAGATACAGAGAAATGGAGGAATCATCATCCAACAATAAGGCTAAGTTCTAGGATAGGAATAAGGAAGATATTGAGACTAGATTGACCAAGAGGAACCTAGACCAACTAGACTTCCAGGCACTCCTAAAATACTCTTAACAAGATGTCACATCTACTTCTACAAAGGTATAAATTTTGGGCTCTTTGGTAAGTGAAACAACAACATGCCCAAAATGGGAATAAGGTCAAGTGAAAGATGAGAAAAAAAAGAGGAGGGATGAAATTCTATAGCAGCTGACATCACATTTGGTTCCTTATCAGAAAAAGATCCAAACCTCCATGGACCTAGAAATAAGTAAGATGAAATTATCTTTGTATCATCCTTCAAAACATTCCCTCCCATCATCATCACAATTTAGGACTATGGATATGTCACTAGATATCAATTATATCCCCTTACAGGTTAAAATCAATTGGCGTAGCCAAGATGGAAAAATTCTCTATAGTGAGCTCAGTAAAAGTTCTTTGACTATTAGTAAGGCTGAGAAATTATTAGAAATGTTTCCACAATGGTAAAGAAAGAAAAGGCCAATTGTAGAGCCATTCACTTGTTGAATGAAAGATTCAAATAACTATTTATCGAATAGGGGGTAAGCCTAAATGATAAAGATGATGTGGAAGCCATCATTCAAGGCTCACAATCCAAAATCCAGGATTTGACGAAAAAAATCAAAATGCCTACATCTGAATATGTGCAGTCCAAAAACGTGGTCAAGGTATAGAATGAAAATGAAATAATGGCCAAGGAACTAATTAACATAAATAATGAGTTTATGTCCCTCAAACAATATGTGGACAAGCTACAACAAAAAAGCGATTCTCCATCTGTGTAGTGATTGTGCCATAAAACCCCCAGACTCCCATTGAACAACACACCAAGACCCTCATTGAATTGCAATTTTGAGATAGTGAGCTAAAAAGGGTGAAATTTTATTTGGAAAACACTAAGCATGTGCTCACACATAAGGAGAATTAACTTGAGACAACTAACGGCATTGTGAAACAAACCAACAAAACCTTGGAGATTGCAAATGGGGAGATCCAAGAACTAGAAAATAAGTTAAAAGTTAATATGTCTCTTATCCATGCCAAACATATAATATGGGATGAAATTATATCTAAAGTAAAGAAAATCTAGGATAATATGACCCTAGTTTCGGAGCAAAGAATTGGAGTCACCAAGACTGAGTTCTTTATCCTGTCACCACAAGAAGAAGATGGTAAAAACTCCAAGAAAACAAAGAAATTTATCAGGAACCTCAAAAACAAATCCTCCAATGAGTTGAGTGCAATGGATATCATCAAGGGGAGAAGGACAATTTTGAAATTCTCTAATATGATTCAAAGGGAAACAATCAGGAAAAATAATTAGGAGTATTTAGGTGATTTATTGAAATATACAGTTTCAATTAACTCAAATTTTGATCAGAGGATTAGAGAAGGGTTACCTAAACACTGGGATTTTCAAAGGAAATTGATTCCATGGAAACGTTATCAACAGTTTCTACTAGAAGCTCAGACTAAGTTGGATTTTCCTCATGAAAATACCTCCACCCTCAAAGGAAGGACCATAGTCAAATATTTGCAAACATATTTCCAATTACTCTAGCTAGTAGACTTTTTTTGTTGACCAAATGCATTATGCCGAGCTCGCCAATATGAAGATAGTTTATCAATATTTCTTCCACTCTCCTTTGTATAATACAACATTTGGAAAAAAATGTGACAAATTCTCTAATCTGCAATAAATATGAATCATAGAGTCGTGGTCATTTTCATAAGAACTAGCTCACCAACAATGAAGACGTTTTGATGTGCTAATCATGGAAATCCATGTCATTTTGAAAATATTGTAAATATTTTGTTTCAATAATGGAATAATAAATGTTATCTAATAATTAGAATAGGTGTGCTAACATCACACTTGAATGGTTGAGTGATTTATGAAATTTTTAAGAGGGAATATTTTGCAAGTTGTTCTGATTTTCAGGTGAGATTATATAAAGGAGATAAGGGAGTCATTTATAAGGGTTCAAATTTTTTGTTTGAGATGTTGTTCTAACCTCAAGGTATCACAAATTTTTGAAGATCTATGATATGTGTTCTCTTTTCTAGGATTAATAAAGAAGTTATGGTGATTCCAAACACTGAAATCTATAGTATGTGATTCTCTCTTTGTTTATATTTTCATATGTGCTTCTTTCTTCTCAGAAATTGTGTATTTTTAGTTGTTGTACTTAATCTCAGAGTTGTAGATTCATCTATGTCATATTTTGATAAATGTTTCGTATGATGTATGAGATATAAGGCCCTTAAAATGCACTCCACGTGTTTTGAATTTCATTTACATCATCTGTTTCATATTCCTGAAGGAATTTAATGCATATGATTTTGATATCTACCCTCTGCACTAATTTCATTTCTTTATGTTCTTCTTTCCACATATATTGCAATAGAAAATATAGCTACACTTTCTATGGGTAGGTCACTAGATCTGCTTTTTCATTCTTTGAAAAAGAGTTCTTACTATGTGGATTAATTGTATCTCCCTTGGGATAGGATATTTGAACCAATTTAACTCATCATATATTTGAATATTGAGTAACACAAATCTATTATCCATACACTGTAAGACATCCTAGGAATTGTTATCCCTCTCAACATGGAGATTTTCTCTAGGAAGCACAACATCTTTTGGAGTTGTTGTTGAGGAATGAATGACAATATATTCCCTGGGAATTATTTTGTACATTCCTTTCTCTCATGAGCTAGGGAAGTGTGGGTTTATATATATCACCTAAGAAGCTTCTTAGGTCATAATTTTGGCTTCTAAGAGACATCATACTCGCTTAAACACCTCTTAGCAAAATAACCCTTGTGTCTTTGACCCATAGAGAATTTTTTCTAGAAGGATCTAGAGAGAAAGTGTCCTAAAGACCCCAAAACTAATCAATTTAACTTCAGAAATATCATTTTTTAGCTCTCAAAATATGAAATAAGTGCTCTCACAAATATGAAATAAGCTTCCTCAACTCCTCAATTATGAATTTGGATTCCTCGGAATGAAGATTCCCCTATTTCGATTTTTATTTCATAGATACAAAAACTGAAGAAATTTTTACCTTTCCTTATCCTTTTACTTTTCACGCTTTCCTTGAGGGTGAGTAAGTTGAAAATATTTTCATCCATACTACCTCTCAATTTTCTATAGCCCCTTCACCACCACACCTAATAAATATTGTCCACCCAACTCCTATAACAAATTTTCTTCAACCACCCATACAAAATATGGTTGTCCCTAGCTTTCTACTCAACATATATTGCCCTTAGAACCTCCAATAGCCTATGAATGTCATTCCCCAAGATTACCTTAAGATCCTACCTATATTCATTGGGGAAGATGATATCACCGCCTAGAAACATATTGAAACCTTTTGTGCCTTTGTAAAGAATTCAAATGTTGAACATCTAGTGTTGGCATATAGGGGCCTGACACGGGTTTAGAATTATTTAGCCAAACAAATCCCTACACTACTGGTGCGTTCAGCATCAACCCGTGGAGTGCAGAGTGAAGTCTCACCCAAAGTAATATGGGGGGATGCTAGAACCAAGTTTCTACACCCTTGAGATGTCTGTGATGTCAATTTAGTCCAACTATACATGCCTTCGGGTAGGTCGCTTTGCACTCTATTATAACCTTCAGTACCTCCGTATTCTGTTAGAATTTACTTTTGTGCAGCCCTAATTAGGGGTTGAAGTCCTTTCGTGCTACTAAGGGAGTGAATGCAATATCTCCTAAGCTATGCCAAGTATCTTACTTATCTTATTGACTGAACTTAACTATCTTCACGTAAATAGATATTCCAACTTGCATTCACTTAATCAAAAAAATTATACACATTCGCGCATCATATAAGCATTAGAAGTGAAACTCATACCCAATATAACAGATGCATAAAATAGGAAATAACGATGCTGAATTGATAGAAACTTCTATTTATTAATACTTAAATTGATTGCATACTCAACTTGTCCTACACACTCATTTGTAGGGGTCTGTGCACTCAGCTGCAGACTACTAGTTCTCTGCGCACTCAGCCGTAGATCCTCTTCCTATGCTACGACCCAAAACTAGACTTTACACTTTAGATCTATCTCACATACATCATATGTTCTTCATCTTGTGTCTACATTAGTTGCTTTAAATACTTAGAGCTTCACTGTATTTATACAATCCCATGGTCCACAGACCATCAGTAGATCGTCTAAAATTGACATTAAATTATCAAAATAAGGGCAGACAACCCTATGAGTCTTTAACAAACTACGCGCTTCGTACCCTCAAAATGCAGAGTCTTTAAATGGAATTACAAAATTGGCCTAAATTTGGGCTCTAAGCTCCAAAACTTCCCTTTTGAGGTCCCACACCCAATAGGCCCCCAACACAAACATCATAACTTTCCCTCAAGTCACTTTGTCAGTGCAGAGATCTTTGCGTGAAGACGTCCAAACTATGATTGGATCATTGTACGTTCGGTAGCACACTGAACGATTGCCTACTAAACTTCCTCTACGCATTATTCAGTGATTGCTATTGTTGAACTCCTACCCTGAATCCTTTCCTGAGTTTCTTGCAGTTGCACAAAATTTTCTTCAATGGAGGATGTAACGGCATAAGCCTCGTTGATCCATGGATGTATTCCTGCTTTCAAAACCACCTCTTTATCTAGAGCGGCATCTACCTGCTCCTTGAGCGTCTTTTCCTGCTGCATCCTTGCAAACCTCTATGCAAGGGAAACCATCTATGTGGTCCCTTTTATCTCATCGTATCTCTGTTGCAGCTTGCGTGCCTCTGTCTCTAGGGGCTCTATGTTTGGATCCTCCTGTAGGGTGGTGAGGACCTCGAATGGTTCCTCGAGCAACTTCATGTAGTCTGTCATTGCGTTGTTGACTGTCGCCATTGTTGTTGTGATCATGGTGGCATGTTGTTCCTTAGCCTCTATTGGAGTTGAAGGTTGTGCCTTCAATTGTAATTCTACTATCTAAAGGTTCAACTCCAGTTGAACCCTAGCCATTTCATCTCTTCCATCGCGGACCCATGTCGCTAACTTTCGGATGCACACCTCCATTGGTTCTTCTACTTGAATGGCCATTTCTAGGGCCATATGTGATCCAGATTTAAACAGGAACGCAATAGATTACAGAGATAACCATAAATACAGAGATGCGATAACCATAAACAAAGAGATGTAGCGGAAATAATACTTCATTTCATTAATGGAAAATAGTGAAATATGCTTACAACCAGAAATGGAAATAAACCAGCTAGGGCGATGGTAGCTTATCTCTGAGAAGAGATGTGTGGCTACATGCCTCTGAATTGTCTTACAATGAGGCTCGAAGGCCTATTTATTGCTTAGAAACAATGGAAAAACCGTTCACATTCCAAAACCTAACCCGAGAAGATGAAACGCCAAATTGTGGGCCCCGTTTTTGGGTACGTTGGTACATCAACTTCCCGGGGTCGCGAATTGGTCGTATTATCTCCGTTTGACGTGCATGATATCCTGTTGGAAAGATCTCTCCGAGGAATACGACAGAAAAGATGATTTTTAGATAGAAAACGGCTCCGGAAGTTTAGGACCCGAAAAACTGCTAAAAATAGCGAATTGTGCTACAATTACGGAAACTGAAAAACTGAAAGAGATAGTTGCGGGGGTCCAAATGGGATAGGTGGGTGGCCA
>APFE030544814.1:33081-57831 GCA_000404065.3 Pinus taeda | reverse complement strand
GATGCTGTAGGGAAGGCGACACTGCTGGCGAACTTTGAGATCTCGTCCTTCATGAAGCCACCCAATACTGTACGACTGTGGGTGTGGTGTAGTTAGTAGGCCCAACCGCTTCATGACCTCTGCTGAAATAAGGTTCTTTTGGCTGCCACTGTCGACAATGAATTGCAGCGGCGAACGCTTCATCCACATCTCTGAGTGGAAAAGGCGTTCCCCCTCCTCCGGCTCTTCGGGCTCATTCTTCTGGATCTTGGCAGTGGCAATAGTGGCACTGGGATCCACATCAATGATCTGCTTCCCTTTGCCATTCCCATTGTCAGGTTTTGGCTCAGGGTCAGAACATGCATCTGATTCGGAAGCCTTCAACTCGGCCACCAATGACTGTTTGGTCCGACACTCACTTGTGTTATGAGTAGGACTCCTGTGGAACTCACACCACTTTCCTGTGTCCTTCTTCGATTTCGTGGTGTTGTTCTTTTCTTGCAGCTTTGATGGGTTGTGTTGGGTCACCCCGCCTTGGATTTGTCCTTTGGGCTTCGGATTTGCAGATCCAAAGTCTCACTTCTTCTGTTTGAACTTTTGCTCGATTTTGACAGCGTATCGGTATGCTGTGTTGAGCGAGGAGATGTTCAGGAACTCCATCTCTTCCTGGATGTATCTATGTAGGCAGTCGCGGTATTTGAGTACCAGATGCAACTCAAAATCTTTGATACCCAACTATGTGCGAAGGGTATGAAAACTGTTTGTAAACTCTGGCACATCTTGGTCTCGTCCCTGCCGCAGTGTGGTCCATTTGATGTACTTTTTCTCATATCTTTTGAGAGGGTAGTACTGCTCCTTGATGGCATCTCGGAATGAATGCCAAGTGGGTGCAGCTGAAAACAGCGAGCCTGTGCTTTCATCCTTCTGCTCGCAGTAGGTTTCCCACCAGTCCTTGACGTGGGGGGCTGCTTTGAGAAGAGCGAAAACAATATTTTCCCGACTTGAAAATTCATGAACATAAAAATACCCTTCTAGAAGATTTAACCATTTATTTATGGCATCTACGTCTATTTTACCCTCAAAGATGGGGATTTCAAAATTAACTTGTACCTTAAAGGGCGTGGCGTTTCCAGAGTAGCTGTTGGAAGCCGATACGTCACCTCTGGGTAGCCGCTGAAGAATTTGTGTAACGTTATCCATCATCGCGTTCCTTTGCCGCTCGAGGGCTTCTTCGAGCAAGATTTTGATAGGATCTCCTGCCCCCTCGTCTTTCTTCTCATCTGCCATGGGAGGCCGTCGGGATTTGCGAGGCTGGTCTTGCAAAGGTTCGACCAGTTCAAGCCCTAACTCCTTATATCCTGACCTCGTTGGGGACATGCAAAGAAAAACAGAGAAAAAGCACATCGCTCTAATACCACTGATCCGGATTTAAACAGGAACACAATAGATTACAGAGATAACCATAAATACAGAGATGCGATAACCATAAACAAAGAGATGTAGCGGAAATAATACTTCATTTCATTAATGGAAAATACTGAAATATGCTTACAACCAGAAATTGAAATAAACCAGCTAGGGCGATGGTAGCTTATCTCTAAGAAGAGATGTGTGGCTACATGCCTCTGAACTCTCCTACAATGAGGCTCGAAGGCCTATTATTGTTGAGAAACAATGGAAAAGCCCTTCACATTCCAAAACCTAACCCTAGAAGATGAAACGCCAAATTGTGGGCCCTGTTTTTTGGGTAAGTTGGTACATCAACTTCCTGGGGTCGTGAATTGGTCGTATTATCTCCGTTTGACGCGCATGATAGCCCGTTGGAAAGATCTCTCCGAGGAATACGACAAAAAAGATGATTTTTGGACAAAACATTGCTAGCGATACATTTCCCAAAAAACGTCGTTTAGGGCCTCAAAACGTCTCCGGAAGTTTAAGACCCGAAAAACTGCTAAAAATAGTAAATTGTGCTACGATTACGGAAACTGAAAAACTGAAAGAGACAGTTGCGGGGGTCCAAATGGAATTGGTGGGTGGCCACCAACATCCACCTGGATCAATCTGGCAGGCTTCATCCACAACCTTCATGAACTATTTATTCTGCTCCATGGAATCATTATGTTGTAGGCTCAACTACGCAATGTTGATGCGTTGATCACTCATTACCTATATCGCAGGGCTCTCTCTGGCGCAAAGCTCTACGGTGACTCCATCCTAAAAAAGATAAAGCGTCTCCTGAGGGAGCGCAACAATTTTTAATTTGACCCCTTTCAAACCATTGACCATAGGCCTCTCAGCCTCATTCTCTATAATGAGTGCTCCATCTGGCAACACTATTATGCTGGTCACCCTAGCACACAACATTTCCTCGGCAGCTGAAGTGCCAACTCCGAGGTTGGTGGACACTCTGCCAGCTTGTGGAGTGTGCACCTGCAACTCATGCATTTGTGTCTGGAGAACCCCCAATACTAGCTGGTGTTGTTGCTCAAACTGCTAGAGGGCCTCTATGGTGATATCCCTCACTGTTTTACCAATATCATCTAGATCGCGCTTAGTGAGGGTGATAGGGTTGAACGAAGTCTTCGAGGCCTTTGAATTCTTTCACAACCCTACCTACTCTCGTTTCCATGGACACTTTAGCTTGGTGGACATTTTCTTTGGGTTAACACCACCTTGTTTTGTATCGGTCTCTGGCTTGGGCAAAGGCGACTTCTGTCCTTCATGCTCTTCTTCTGTTGTCTTCTGCTACTCCTCAGCCAACTTTTCAGTGTCGTACACCACCTAGGCCTTAGGCAATGCTTCTTCCTTGCTGTGCCTTTCCACCAACTATGCTATTTGTAGTTTGTCTCTTCCTTCTTCCACTGCACGATGGACTTCTCTGCTTCCAACACGGAGCAAGCTGGATCATGCCACTCCAGCGGCCAAGACTAAATGACTGCGAATATGACATCACCAGGCGTCAAGTATGGTAATTCATGCCACGTCTTCATAGGGTCCTTCCGTGCCCTTATGAAGACATGGTGAAAGTCTACTTTGAACTTCATGAAGCTCTACAGACTATTGTACACAGTGGGTGACAATCATAGCTTGCGATTAATCCCCATCCTGATGTTCATCTCCATGAGCACCGAAGAGGTCTTGATGTCCTTTATCCTTTGTGCATCCCTGGTTACCCACACCAAAGCATAATTCGCTACCTCTGGAAGGTCCTGTACGATCAATGGGAACTGGCTATCTTCGGGCAACTGCCACGCCACCAGTGCTATCGAAAACATGAGCCAAGCATAATGAAATGTTTTTCCCTACTCCTATGCCTTACGACAGTTCGCAAGGAACTCATCGCATAGATAGTTTTCCTAGTTGAAATGGACCCCTTTAGCGCATTGTGCTACTAGTGAAACCATTGGCATGGGCACCTCATCTGTGCAACGCTCCCGCATCACCTTACCTACCAATATATGCATCACTATCTTGACTACATGGTTGTTGATGTTGGAGATAGTGTACCATTGCGTCTTCTTCTCCAACTAAAATTTCATTTTCATGGACTTTACGATGGCCAAGTCATCACTCTTTCCCTATGAAATGTTTTTTGGGTCCTCTCATGCGCAAGGGAGCTAGGTAATCCTATGAATCATATGCTCTCTGATTGGGATGCGCTCCTTCAGCCATAAGCATCCATCATGCACCAGGTAGAGCAACTACCCGATGACGAAAATTTTCACTGGGGTGAGGTGGTAATGTGACACCCAAAGTAGGTTTAGCAACCCTACATTCTCAACACCCCTAAGACATTTTCGTGACTCCAACTCTAACATTCCAGTCGGCGTGCTTGTCTTCTGGCTCATTAGTTTCGTGGTTTCTAAATGTGGGAACTTCTCATGGTCCGCGAGGTCCCAATCTTCAAATTTTAGCACGGGGACCCATCGTAAGTGCGCTCCTTCAAAAATAATATCATTTGGGAGCAGCAGAGTTTGCAGAGAACTCTTGCTCTCATCTATATCCTTGGGAACCTTTTCTTTACCCTTCCGCATAGGAACATATGCAGGTAGCTTGGTGAGATGGTATGCACCCTGCGTTTCTACTTCCATCTCTACATCCTCCTCCTCAACCAGGATTTCTTCAAAATCTTCCTCCTCATCGGCCTCCAAATTAATGGCCTTCCCCTTTTCCTCCATTGTGGCCTTGGTCCTTAGTGGATTTCTAGCAGAGGCGCACACTGGTACCATGGCCTGCTTATCCTTCTTAGCTCTTCGTGTGCAGTTGATTTAGGGATCTCAACAACTATTCTAGCACTCTCTAGGGCTTCTACTTCCACAATTTCCTCCATGGCTACCTCGTCTATCATTGCTCCAATATTCATGGCTTCTTCGGGTGCTACCATAGTGCAATTCCACAATTCTCTCAATGTCTCTGGTAATTACTCAAGCAAAGAATTCGCTTTCAAAATATCAAATAAGTCTCGGTTCATGAATATCTGAACACGCAACAACTCAGTTTTGAAATTGCCAAGTGTTGTTTGTCACATGACCATTTGTAATTTATAGCACCTTTTGAATTTGAATTGGACTGTTCCCCCCACACTGGGTCCATTAATGCTAGATTGGCAGTAGATTTTCATGAATCCAACCCATCAAGTTTGACTTAAATGCTTTTCGCCCACTCTATTTGGCCTCAAACCAAGCATCACATCGTGAATGGTGACTTGAAAGGTCACTTTCCGGCCACCCTGCATGCCAGTGCAACTACCCTCACATTGTCACGAACCCTGTGACACTTCGCTAATGTGCACAATCATGAAATCGTGCAATTCCCAGCTAGAGTAGCTTATAGTCGCGCGCCTCCTTTCAGCTACCTAGAGTGTTAATACTATGCTTTTATCGGCTAGTCAGATGGCCATGCCACCTGTGTAGGGCTTCAAATGACTGTCGTTCACTTTTCCTGGGGATGGATCTCCATTTAACTCTACCAACTGCACCGCGCCAAATTTGTAATCTCCTTAATAACATACGGCCCTAGCCAATGCATTCTGAGTTTCCCTGAGAATTTGTCAAACATACTATCATACAAAAACACCAAACCATTCACCTTAAATGTGAAAAACTTAATATATCAATCGTGGCAGGCCTTTTCACACTGCTTTTGGACCTATTGGTGAAATTCAACCAAAAATCGTTCTTGTTAAAGCTCCTCCAACTATGCGAGCCTCTCCTCCAAGAATCCACAATCCACTATGTTATCACTCAGGTTGTTCCTTGGCTCCAGAAGGGAATACGACCGAGGTAACCACTAACCAATCATTTAGCTGCAGATCCTAGCCAATCTGCAACCAGAGAGGGCTCTCTCTTTATGATGTAGATTTGTTTGATTATATGTTAGGCTAGTTATGAAGCATAAGTTTTGTTTCGTGTTTGGAAGATGACATTCAGTAGAAACAAGGCAGTAACTTGAGAGAAGTTCAGACCATTGGGTTGATGGAGTCTATTGGAAATAAATTTATGGGTATGGTTTCTTTGGCAATAGGAAAATTGCAGAGCAAGATAATTAAACACAGACCAACATTGAAGCTGAAATAAGATGAAATGAAGTCAAGAAATGAAAGGCAATCAAGAATCTTTCATTATGTTAACAAAGGGAAAGTGTGTAAACATTATTAGGGAGAAATTAAGAATTCCTTGATGATATTTAGTGTGGAAGAACCAGGGAGACAAGAGCAGTTAAGAATTCTTGCCTATGCTAGTCCTGTGGAAAACATAAAAAGCTACAGGAATCGAACACAGAGTACAACAAAGCAAATTCTGGGTTATTCTTTTTTCTATAACTTAGAACATGATATTCATATGATAATTAAAACACAAATACAGTAACTCAAGAGTAAAGGAAACTTATTGATCCATGCATCAACAGAAGAATTTTGTAATACATCCTTCAGCCATCGATTCCACAACGAGCAAATTCACCAACACCACATCCAATAATTTTATTTCAGAAGAGGTCTCAAAATTTACAGAGCAGGTCCAGAATGATATTCGTTAGCCAACACTAATACATGTCTTTCGAAAGTATTTATAATAAGCTTACAAAATATCCTGTAGGGAAATATCAAGACATAAATTTATCCATCTACTCTGGCAGGGGAAATAAGTGATGTGGAAAAAACCGCACAGCAATAAATGAGGAAATAACTATGTTGTACTGGCTTCTTTCGGTGTCCTGTTATTGCTGACTTTTTGGCTCTGATAGTCCGTCGATGGCTGTTTCCCTGATGTGCATTCCTGATGTGTTGTCATTTGCCACCTGTGCCTAAGTTTATTTCACCTTTTCGCGCGAATTCTCTCCTTGGTTGATTTTATTTTCTTATAGGAGACCCTAATATTACCATTTACCTGTGACACAGACAATTTACAAAAAAGGAGAACCCAACTACCTTCGTAAGACCTCCTGCATGCTCTGCCACCACTGATCTGTTGGTAATTGATGATTTCTCAATTTAATTAGTGTTTCATCAGCTTCAGTGTACCTGTAATAACTTGGCTGGAAATCAAAAATATTTGCCACCTCATGCTCAATAAAAAACAAACTTTGTAGTTTATCATATAAACTTTGTCCAGAGGGAGGCATTGTCTCTTCTGAGCTGCTTGATGATGTTGTAATCTGATTTTTCACATAGGTATTTAGCCTATGAGCATATTGTTCCTGTTTTAACAGCTTCCCACTGTTAGTGACCAGGCTAGGTAAACCTTTGCTCTGTAAGATTGCAAATTTAAGTCTGGAGGTTTCTATCTGTGTCTGCATTTCTTGGCATTTTATTTCTACAGTTTGAACAAAATTCCTCATAGTTAGCACCTTCTTGACTCTTCAAATAGTCTCTGTCCTGTTATGAATGTCCAAGGATGCTATTTGTTCACTGTTATGAGTGTTTAGAAAATGAATCATTTGATTGGCTTGCTCAGGCTTATTCGCCAATAATACCCTGGCCTTTTGAGTTTCATATTGGGCCACCCCTATCAACTCTACCTAGTCAAAAATAGTTTGTATTGTACCCATTGATCAGCAATAGCTTGGCCAATATTATCCCACAAAATGGTCTTGATTTCTGTCAGAGTTCTATGGAGAGTGAGGTCCTTATCCAAGGCTTTTATCTTATTCTCTAGGGCCTTCACTTCCCTTGTTTTCTCAGCTACAGTCATTTATGACTTGTCATAACTAACCTCAATTTTGGCTATTTTTTACTTGGTTTCCTTTAATTCTGCCATTTGGATCTCCAAAGCCTTTATTTCTTTCATGATCTCTTCCATGCTCAGGCTGGCCTCTTGTAGTGCGGTTGTTGTAGTTGCTGTCGAGGTTGAGGTACCTGTTGTTGATGCTAGATCAAGGGGAGGGGCTGTTATGGTGACTGCTGGAGGAGGAGCTATGAGAATTGGAGTTGTTTGAGCTGGATGAGAGGCAAATTCCTGTTGTTTTCCTTGTAGAGCTACTTCCAAGGCTTTCTCTGTATCCAGCAATCTTTGGTTCATCCGCATCAGTAAACTCACCACATCCTCTTCTTCTTTTTGTTGTGCCACCTCTCTGGTCTGAGGGTGTATTGTAGATGGCAACTTCAGTTGTCTTCTCAGGGATGCTATGTCTTCCTCCTTCTTTCTTATTAAGGCCTGTGTGCCTTTGGGATCCTTGGGATCATGTCCCAATTCTATGATAATTTCTTCCAAGGATTTTATTCTATTATCCTTGGCTAATGAGGAGGCTTTTTCCAGCTCTAATTGGGCAGAAGTGTTATACAATGAGTTTTGCAGTCTATGAGCCATTAATGCTTTTCCTGCCAAGGTGGAGTATATCATTTCTCCAACCTATTTGTGTAACTCAATCTGGCCTATTGGGTGGATGTCTCTAGCAAGAACTTCCAGATTGGTCATGATATAATTTGCAGCTGACTATGGCTACTATAGAGTGGGCCTGAAGTGACTAAGGGTCATCTTCCCTACTTAGATATCATAGGTTTCCATTAGCTTCTGTTGATTTGTTGGAGCCATTCTTAACAATTGGTTATAAAGCTGAAACCTCACTGGTTCATTTCTAGCTTTGATTTCTATGAATGCTCTCTTGATATCAGAGCCTTGCTTACTCTATTGCTTGGTGGATGTAACCTCCACACCAGGCTGTCTCTCTTGCTCCTGCTGAAATGAGCTAGTCGACGTCTCCAAGAATGGAGGGATCTGTTGTTCAAAAGTTCCCTCACCCCTAATGTTTCCTGTTGTTTCTTCTGTGAATTATTCTTCAGAATAGGGGTTTAGCCTTTGTCTCTTCTCACCTTGCTGATCTGTAGATGCCCCTGTGGGTGGCTCCTTTGGTCTGTCCCTCTTTTTGGCACTTTCCTCATTATGAGGGGTTTGTAGTACATGGATCTCGGCTGCCTTTAATTGCATTGAAGGGCCTTGTTCTTGACCCTTTTCCTGGTTTGTAGATGGTTGTTCTGTCATTGTATCCTGCTGCTCTGAATTCTGTATTTCTTTACCTTTCCCTGTAGGTGGAGTGGTTTCTTTAGCCGGCTGTTGTGAAGGTGTAGCAGCTGATGTGCTTGCTCCAATATGTTGAAGTTGTGTGAAAGGGACCTATGAAAAATAATCTAGGTCAATTCTCTTCTCATAGTCTTTCATTTCATTTTCTAATCTTTCTTCTTCAGTAAGATCTTCAATTAGTGTGCCCTCTACCCATTTCTGTCGATTAGCATATTGTTCAATGTGAGGGATTGGCTGGTTCACATAACCTGAAAGCTTGTTTTTGACTCTCCTATAGGTTATGAAATGTTCAAGGTCATATGGTGCTTAATAAAATCTTTGTTTCAGCATGAGTTCATCTCTTAGCATCTTGTCTACATAATTACAAGATTCTTCCCTCTTGTTGAAAACAAAAGGACCCAATTGATGTCTTATCTTGAGCTCTGCCTTTTTATTTTTTCCATGGAAATGAGTCAAATCTGCATTACTAAATTGCCTGAAATATTCCAACGCAAAGAGCCTCATGGGGACATATTTTGGTAGCTTGTAGGGGGGTAATTCACAACCGTAAATCCTAATCACTGTATGGTTTTGGTGGAAATACCAATCACTAATGTTGTAGCCTCTTGAAAGATGTAAAATTCTCTTGCATTTCATCAGTGAGCCTACCAAGAAGAGTCATCATCAATAGGCAAGCGATTGGGTAAATGAACATGTTAATAAACTCACAATATGTATAAGATGAGATCTGAACTTCATGGAAAACTAAGGTCCAGAAAATGACAAATCTCCTCTCTCCTTTGGAGTCTAATTTCTTAAGAGGAACTTGGAAACTATCAGGGTGATAGTACAACAACATATGGTATATGTAGGATGTATACTTGAACACTCTTTCTCTCTCCAAAATCATAAACTGTTCATGGATTTTGTTTGCTCTGAAGGTGGCATAGTCGTACATGACAGGAGGGGGTTGTCCTGGAGTGAACATGGACATTAGCACAAACACAGTTTCATCAACAAACTCACTCGTTTTGCATCCTAGAATGTAGGATATCATGTCTATTAGGAGTTTCCCTATCTCATTGAATGAGACTTGATAATAAGGCGGTGGATGATCAGGCTGGCACAGTGGTTGCATAAACAACTGACCTAGTCTTGTTATTTCTGAGCTAGGCAACTTTGCACCTTGATCAAGCAGGAATTTCATGGTGAGAGGAACCAGAGGCTGAGTTGGCTCAAAATTCAACATCTCATCTATGGACTAAGCAGTAATATAGAATAGTACAAATCCAGATGGAGTAAGGATTCAGAGTTTGCACAGCATAAATGAATGAAATCAGGAAACACATTGACTGAAGAGAGGTAGTAGATAGGCATGTTGGATTCCCAGATTCTCAGGACATCAGTGTTATTTCTATGGCTATTTCTAAATTGACAAAACGTTTGCAGGTGAGACTTGAGACCCATCATGTCCTTAATCTGGAAGTCCCTATCTGCCAGAGGTAACCATTCCAAGTCCTTATGTGGTGCATTCAAGGGTGCAATGTTGAGAGCCACTAGAGCCTCCATGCTTCAATTTGTTAAGTGACCCTAATATTGAGTTTAGAGCTCTTTGGAGTAACAGAAAGTAGAACAGTGGACTTGGTTTTCCACAAGAAATTACAGACTAAGCTATTCTTGTGGAGATTGCTGCCTTTGGTGAAATGTACAGTCAAAAACAAAGTTTACAAAATTGGCTTGGAATGTTCGAAAAACAGGGGAAGAGCGCTCCTTTTACAAGTGCTTTTTTGGGGATTTTTTGGGTGGAGATTGGCTTGAATTGCAGTTTGATGGGCGATTTACAGAAGCAGGTAGAATTTGCAAGCTTTCTTTGGTAAAAATGGTCAGATAGTGACTTAAAGTGTAGAGGTTTGTAGGCAACAACGCATTTGACTTCAATTTAGCTCTTTGGGTATTTTTTAACAAATAAATTTCGTAAAAACAGGGTTTGTGGGTGACTATCGAGTAAATACCTGTTCTATGGGTGTCTGGTGTACAATGAGGGCTGCAGGCCGAGCTGAGGTAATGCATTGTGGAGTTGATTTCACTGGGTAACGGACTGTGCAGCTTTGGTGGCCAATTCGTCGTAATTTGCATGCACAGGTCGTGCAAGTCAACAAAATAGGAATAAACAAAACAATCGCTTTCCCGAGTTTTTATAAAAATTTGGACTTTTCGGGCTTTTGGCGCGTTTTGGCGATGATGTCAGCATGACGTAGCTTTTATCAAGTAGTGGAGTACGGAAGGTGACATGGTTGCTGACATGGGGGAGGACATGGCAGACACGGCGGATTAGCGGCAGCGTGGGTGATGACGTGGTGCTGATGGGATAGTGGCGCGGGCGGTAGGAAAAACAGTGGTATATGGTTTCCATCGGACCACCTTTGGTATGGGGGCGGTTTCTGTCAGAGCAGGCCCGATGCAATGAGAATAATACAAGTGTACCTGGGTATGGCAGGAAAACCACCAACCATCAAGTGCTAACACCCTGACATTTGGGCACTTTCGATATCCTTGAGGACCATTGGATCCTGAAAGCACGATCCAACGGTGGATGGGAGGGTGAGTTGTCGGAGGTTTAATAAAGCAGTGCACGTGATATTTTGAATATTTTATAAAGTTTGGAGGGTTAAAAACTTTATTTTATCGAGAAATGCGGACATGGTTGTTATTAATTAACCAAACATTAATTAACCCAGTTTATTGCGCGGTGGGTATGGTTATTTGTTTGACCAGAGGTTTAACAAATCCCGGTGGGACATGTGGTGGGTTATCATTAGCTCCAGGTGGACCAATGGCTCCCAAGGAATTTTTAAGACATAGCCATATTAGGCGGGGGCGGGATATGTATAGTGTTTTTTTTGGGGTTTTTGCTTTTTATATATAGTAGGGGTAGGGAAACTTTATATAGGAGTTATATACTAAAGTTAGGGTGTTAATATGACAAATTATAGGGAAATGCTAAGTTTATAAGGAAAAACTTAGAATTTTTTAGGAAATGAAAGGGAAATGAGATGATTATGCTTACACGATAAATGTGGCTTCTGTTGACCAAGTAAACACAACGTTTTGCTTAGTAATTCTCAAAAATGAAATGGATTAGGACTATTGAGCATATCTGAATATGCCTAGGGGATGTTAGTGAAGTTTGTGGGGGAAATGAGAGGGGAAGTCAGTCATGCTCCACTGAACTTGTAGCCACTTTTCCATGATGCTTGTGATACTTTTTAAACTGAACATCACTCTACTTTCTGCAACCTCATAATTATTTGCCTATCCAACCTAAAACACCTAACATTTTTTCTTCCTTTGATTGGGTGCATTTAAACTATCAAACCCTACTTTTCCTATTTTCTTTTGGCTACCCTCCTATCTAAATCTATCATTATTTCTACCAAGGGCTCAGATTGAGAAGTTGGGCCCTTTAATTCTCTATCTCATCTAGTGATATGCCTGTTATAGACATTTTTGGGCACTTCAACCCCAATCAAAAATATCCATAAACTGAGGCCTCTTAAGTCCCTAAAAGTGTTGCTTCACTTCCTAAAGGAACAAGGTAAACTGATTACATCATCTCCCAGAAGTTCTCCACTAAAAAACTACTCATAAATGGTCAAACCTGGACCATACTGAAAGCTCAATGCAGAGGGCGTGATGCATATCACCTTCCCAATGTACAGGGTGTGATGCATATTGTTTTTGTCCTCTGTAGGGTGCGATGGTCAGGAATGGACAAATGGCAGGGACAAAAATGTGAGGTGGAAGATCATGGAATCATCCAGAAGCTTCCCCTCTGACACTTGCCACTCCATTTTTGACCAAGGATCAGTAAGAGATATTCATTCTCCAAGTGGAAGCAGGAACTATTAGAGAGAGGACACTAATCAAGATCCCAAAAGGTGACTCACCTCTCTGTAATCATCTATATATGGATCCCTCATCACAGAGATCCAGAGGCTGGAATTTTGTAACTTATAGAGAAGTGTTGTTGGTATTCTGGTGTACATTCACAGTGTTGGGTGATTTTTCTTTGCTTGAGGTGAAGAAGGGCTTGTTAACTGGAGAATGATGTCGGGTCAGATCTCATGGTTGTAATCTTCTTGCTACTTTTCATCTGAATAAAGCTATTCTTGTGTCCTTCCATATTCTTGTGTACTTGTTTATATATGCTTGTATATGGTTAGTGCACATTTGATCCTGCACTATTTATGAACTTAGATCCTTGTTTCTTGCATAGTAGTATGTTGTTGTGATTCTACATGTCTTTTTGAAGCTGAGTAGACAGAGAGCAAGTGGCAAAACTCTATCAAGAAAGAGAGGAAATTGAGCGCAAGACTTAGGTTGGCCCTCTTGGTTCTCCTCTCATCTATTTTCATAAAAGGAATCAATAGTAGACTTTGATTGTTTGTTTCTAAGATAGCCACCCATCTTAGTGGGAATAGCAGCATCCGTGTGGACACTATTTCTGTATAACAAAATGGCGACTCCACTGGGGAATGAGTAGATTACTTGTTAGCCTATCTATCCTTGTTTCTTTTATAAACATACATACGGAGCCTGAAGTCAAGCCAGCTAGCCTTCGAACTGCATTTGTCATACAAATGCAAAGTAGATCAATGTTGCTTTAGTCAATCTAAGGGTTTTGTTTATAAATTAAACAATAGATCTGCAAGCAATTTAATTGCCCTGAGTGTTGGCTCTAGTAACCTCTTAGATCACCCCTGTGTTTTTACATACATTGATCTGTACTTACTCAACTTAAACACCTGAACTAAACTGCAAACTGTGACTGAAATCTCGTTCAAAGTCTCGCACTCTAACCATCGCACCCTACCTTCAACGCAGCTTGTATGCATCACACTTCCAAAATGGAGTAGGTGCGCTGCATACTGAGTTCACTGTGTAATAGGTGCAATGGTCAGGGAGGATTGATTTTGCCCTCCAATTGTGGATTTTTCTCACTGTTTTCAGTCTTATTCAAGAGTTTTTGCTACCTATAATCAGTGTACTTCTGTGAATACCCACTTCTCTTGCATTATTCCACCTCCTTAGTGTAAAGAACTATAAACATTTTTCATGTATTATGTGTTGTTTTTTTCTCTTTTGTAAAAAGTAACATAGTCGAACTGTCGTCCCTAGATCTGAAAGTGTCATAGCTGTCATTTTCAGTTTTAGAAAGCAATCCCATTGTTTTAGATAGTTGATTATACAGTTACTATTGCATAATATTTGATTTACTAGTTTTAGAGTGTCGAAAAGCAATTTCCATTTCAAAATCACAAAGTGTCTCTCTTGCTTTCACTTCGTTTTGAAAAAGAATTTTGTTGAGTACAATCGCTTTAAAAGTAATTCAGTCTTGCACATAGCTTCCTTAGTGTCATTTACACATTAAGAAAGTTGGAAACCAATACATGCATGTGCATTTTCATCTTAAATTCTTGGCTTGATTTAGGACTGTGCATATTAGCGTGTGCTCTGTGCTCTGTGAAGAAAATATGCTTGACTTTCTTCCCTTTAGTAGCTAGGATTTTCATTGCTGAAAGAAGATAAAACGTCTATTTATCATCTTAGACTGCATTTAGGAATTATACATACATCACGTGGTGAACCTGAAAGGAAAACTGTTAAGCAAGATCAACTTAAAATAAATCTCAATGAATCTAACAACGCTTTGGAACTTAATGCACAACATCTAGAGGTTCAGGCTAGAGAAGTATTCCGGTGTCGTAAAACCTGGTAACTGTTGCTTTCAGTGCTGGTTGGGTGATTACTCCACTCTGAAACGGCAAGTGCCAGTACAGACTTGTTCTCCCACGTACCATCGTGTATATATTGGGAGACCATAATAGGCTGCATCCTTTATCCTTAGGAAGCCGTGTCTACTGCCCTATCGATTGTAATGCACCGAACACAACATTCGGGAAGACTGACTACCGTACCGTAAAAAGTATTCTGCAGTTTTAGGATTGGTTTGGTAATCCTATCTACCTAGATCTCCAGATAAGTCCATTTTGCTCCTTTTTAGGCTCTTTAAAGGAAAAGGTCCTTTGAGCGCTTGTCACTTCAAGCTCAATAAAAATTGAAGGTGACTACAGTCATCTTTTGTTTTTTCTCGACTCTTTAAAATTGAAAAAACAAGTTGTGTGCAAGCGTCTAAAATTCATTTAATTAGAAAAACATTTTCCCCTTTATTTTGGGTTGATCAAGTAATCCGAAATTGTGGAAGAAAGTCAATCAAAACCCCGTCGTTCGCAGAGACTTACGAGTCAACCATCGTTGACTCCGGAAGCGAAGCCATTCCAGACAAAGCGAATGCGTTTAACCAGATCAAAGTCCCCTAGGTTGGTTGGAGCAAGCAATCCAACATCCTCCGGGACTCCAGTTACTTCGAACATTTCTTGAATCCCTGCCTCTACGGAAGAAATTCCGCAACGGCAACAGTACATTACAACTGATCCTAGTGTGACGGTTAACACTTCTATTCCTGAACCGGTTCCATCTACAGCTGATTCCAAAGGTTTTACTCCCCAACTATCTGCTGCTACAGAACTTACATCTTCTTCAACACCAGAAATATTTTACGTACCTGATGGTCTACCTATTCCTCTTGGATTGATTTCCATAGAAGAGATTGTGGAAGATCCTCCATCTAGCACTCCAACACAACTTGGAGCTGGGATCACCGTATATCCTTCTTCATCAGAGAATATTCGCCCACCCTCAAAAGTTCCTGAAGAATTGCTGAGAAATCTTTTGGATAGACTTAATATGTCTGAAAAAACTGTCAACATCAAGGACTGTGTCACCCGACATAGCAACAACGGAAGCTCCTTCTGCTATTCCGACAATGTTCACCGGCGTGCCATCTATCCCAACTAGTTTTCAATTGTTGGATGGAGTCCATCCTAGGACTATTTCGACAGTATGGACTATTCCTGTTTGTTCGTCCAGAATTATATCTGGAATCCCTTATGTTGAGTCTCAACAAATTGATCCATCACAAGGCCAATTTGGTCAAACTGGTCCCCATAGGTAAATTATTCCTTTGAGCACTAGATTAACATCGTATGGAGGGTCGTATACCCTTTCATTGTCTTCCCCAGAGGGAAAACCATGTGTGAGTTCACAATAAAATTTGGGTTATGCTGGAATCACAACTAGCGGTTGGGTACCAGTCCTGTCTCAACAACCAAGCGTTGTATGCTCAATACAACAAAGTTCACCTATGATGAAAATTCCCACTACGCCGGCTATTATGGGAGTATCGCAAGTACAAGCGTCACCAATTGTATGCCAACCTCAAGTTTTGCAGGTTGCATTACAACAATCTCTTGTACCTCCGACACAACCACAATCACCCACTAGTGGAATGGCACAGGTTCAAATCGGGAACGCCAACCCCCATCTTGGTCAAACAGTCAGCGCTGGACAACACTCCATGGCTGCACAACCATGGATGGTGCAATACCAACAACCAAAATTCCAGTAAGCTTACCAAGGATATGAGCAACAAGTCTTTGCAAGTAATGGGCAATAGTATCAACCATATCATAACGGTTATGCCCATCAACCTTACCAAAGTTACCAAAATCAAATGCATTATGCTGGTATGCAAAGACCGACTACTCAAACGATTCCTTCTTATCCTAGGTATGCTCAACCAAGCCTAAATCAACAGTTTCCCTTCGTGGCAACTCTAGAGTTACCAGATTTAACTCGACTAACGAACAATCCAATTGCCTATGCCCCTTGGTGACCAACGATTCCGCATAGACTTCCATCGGATATTCCTAAATTTAATTGAAATCCAGGTGAAGACCCATTGAATCATGTGATGGCCTTTCATCTATGGTGTTCGTCAAACACTCTCAATGATGATTCGATTTGGCTTCGCCTCTTTTAGCACACGTTAACTGGTCCAGTAGCAAAGTGGTATATCGAACTACCTAGAGCTTCATTTGATAACTTCAGTACCCTAGCCACAACCTTTTAACCCATTTTGAATTACCTATCAGGTACGAAATAGTTACTGAGATGCTTACCAATTTCAAACAAACGACAACCACTCACATATGTGATCATATTCATGAGTGGCGGCGTGGCCGTAGAATGGTAAAAACATATGTTCCTGATCAGCTATTGGTTGAATGGTTTATTAAGTCACTGTTACCCGCTATTACAAAAGATGTGGCAAAGGGCGGAGTCGTCACTGAAGAGCAAGTTATTTCTCATGCACAATATCTAGACTTGATCTATACTCAGTCTGACACGCTCTACGATAAAATCCTTGACGCTCCTAGACCATAATCCTCTGTTCCTCTACCTCCTAAATCAAACAAAGACTCTCATGCTGGCGATGGTGTGATAGGTACCACAAGCACTAAAACTGCAAAGGCCACATCGGAAAAGGCCCGCACGGTTTTAAATAAAGATGCAAATGATGAATTTCTAGCCTCGGAAGTAAATGTCGTGTCAACAGACAAAGGCAAAGAAACCAAGCAACCAGGAGGCAAGAAGAAAAAACAAGGGAAGAAGAAAAAATAGGGAGACTCATCTCCTAGAAAATCTTCTGCAAACCCTTATGGGAATGTGAAACCAAAAACTCCATGTCATATATGTGATGAGGATCACTAGACATGGGACTGTACATTTAAATAAGAACTTATAAAATCCTTCAGAAGTTCAAAAACCTCGGCTATATTGACTGATCCATTTCCAAACCCAGGAACAAATCTGGTTGCAAGAGAAAATGCTTCCCCGTCCCAAGTACTAATGTTTTCAGTCTCGAAGCAACTGAATGATACTCTTATAATGACAAGGAGTAAAGATTACGGGAATCCACAGATGTTGAACAACAAGGATAATGATCAACCTAGTAGTTCAACAACGACTTCAATAGAAGTCGTGCCACCCATCATTCCTGAATTAATAATAAAACAACCAAAGGGAGTAGTACACAAATGGACGTTAAATCCTCATGCCCGAGTAGCACAACACTATAATATAGTGGAGGATTTAGCTCAATCACCATCCGTGATGTTGACTCTTGAGGTACTGCAAAATTTCCCCTCCCAAAAATAGGCTTTATTATCAGCAATAGGTGGGATTGACCCAATAGATTCCAATCTTGTATATTTTAATCATAAAGGATATGACCCTTAGTTACCAACTCAACTAGCTTTCCTCATTCAAGTGAAAGCCCTCAAAAAAACTGTTCATAGAACAATTATTGATGGGGGGAATCCACATGTATCATATCGATGAGTTGCTGGAAAACTCTTGGGTCTCCATCTTTTCCGCGATCGTCAACAACATTAAAAGCATTTGATGGACAAACGTACACCCCGTATGGGATACTAAGTAACTTACAACTAGAAATGGGGGGCAAAATAGTAGAAATAGATGTTGAAGTCATTGACATGAATCTTGATTACACATCCTACTTGGAAGACCTTGGATATATGCCATGGCAGTTGTTGTGTCGACCTACTTTATGAAAATTTCATTTCCTTCCCAAGGAGGAATTACAATCATCGACCAACAAAATTTTATCCCCAACAGTTCGCAAGTTACGGGAAGCATTCCAATGATCCATGGAAGCCCTAGCATGCTTCATAATATCAGAGTAGGCCTACTAAAAGACCCTACGTTAATGGGAACTTTTACCCTACCGCCTCCTACCAATTTAGCGGAAGTGGCTAATGTAGGAACCTGCAATATGATATCTTCCATTCAAAATATGTCAAGAAACAATGTTAAAATGGATCATTCGCAGGTTTTGCCTCTAACCCTGCTGGAAATATTATAGAAATCAATGTTCTCAGCATGGGAGACAAACCAGCATCAACGCTCCTCAAGCATTTGGATAGATAGGTCTAAGTAATATGGCACCCCTTCAGATCCTTGGTCGTAAGTACACCTTACAGACGAACGAATCATTCAATTGATGATGATCAATGGGGCACCATGGGAAGATCACCACCATCGTTCCCATCTTCCAACTTGTGAAGAAGATAATTCCGGTGACCTACAACATCCTTCAGTATTTGACTTTCTGACGAATACTGTAAACACGGTGGATTCCAAGAGAAACCGATCCAATATTGAAGACACTATTGCCATAAACATCTCGACCAAAACAGATGTTGTAGAGAACATTCATGTTGGCAAATCTTGTTCTTCTTCCGAGCTGGAAATATATAACACTCTCTTTCGCGAGTTTAGAGATGTCTTTGCTTGGTCATATGATGAAATGCCAAGTATAGACTCGAGCATAGTTGAACACGATATTAAGATGTATCCAGATGTGAAACCAGTACGAAAACGGCTAAGGCAGGTGCACCCCAAGAAATTCGTTGCCATCAAGGCGGAAGTTGAGAAACTCCTCCATGCTGGTTTCATTTACCCCGTTCCTCTAACCGATTGGGTATCAAATATTGTTCCTATGATGAATAAACAAGGAACGATTAAAGTGTGAATTGATTACAGGGATGTAAATCAAGCTTGTCTAAAAGACAACTACCCTACACCCTTTATCGACCAGATTATTGATGAATGCACTGGATACGAAATCTTTTCATTCACGGATAGATTTTTTGGGTATAATAAAATAAATATCCGCCCACAGGACTAGTCAAAGACTGCATTCATTTGTCCGTGGGGCACATTCGCATATCACAAGCTACCCTTTGGTTTGAAGAATGCAGGGGAAAATTTTCAGAGAGCAATGAACTATGCTTCCCATGACATCAAAAATATCGTTCAACCTTATCTGGATGATCTCCTAACTCATTCGCGAAAGCGGACCGATCATCCGCGCCATTTGAGAGAAATATTTCTATGTTACCAACACTACAAGATAAGACTCAATCTACATAAATGTGTGTTTTGTGTCAGTTCTGGTTGTTTACTTGGCTTCGTTGTCTCAAAGGATGGGATTCGTCTCGACCCTTGCAAGGTTCAGGCAATCATCAATTTGCCTCCACCTTCAAGCCTGCTTCAGATTCAAAAACTCCAAAGGAAAGCAAATTTCCTCAGGAGGTTCATTCCAAATTACACTGAAATAGCTAAAGGTTATACTCATCTTTTTAAAAAGGATGTACCTTTCATTTGGGACCAGGTCGTGCAAGCTTCCTTTGAAGCTTTAAAGAAATCTCTAATACAAGCATCATTAATGTATGCTCCTGATTATCAAAAAGACTTTAATCTGTATCTGGCTGCAACAGATACAACCATAGCAATGGTTTTAGTTCAAGAAGACAATGGAATCGAACATCCTATATATTATTTCAGCTGAAACTTAAATAATACGGAAATGAAATACTCCTACGTTGAAAAGCTAGCCCTCGCTGTTGTTCAAGCAATACAGAGTTTTCGACACTACGTTCTCGTTAGGAAAACTACCATTTTGTCAAATTGTAACCCCATGACTTATATATTGTCGCGACAGTTGCTGGGGGGAAAGTATTCGAAATGGATACCAATTCTACAAGAGTTTGATATGGAATTCAAAAAATCCAAATCAAAGAAAGCCCTGATATTCAAGGAGTTACTGTGCGATCTCCCATTGTCCTCTAATGATGCCACATCCGAAGAAGCAATCGTGGATGAAAATTTGTTTCTGATATCTTCAAGCAATTTGTGGTACAGAGATATAATCATTTATCTCCAGACACAAACATACAGGTCTAATACCTCACGCTCCGAACAACGGCGTATTCGATACCAAGCAAAAGACTACGTTAGCGTCGGTGATACTCTTTACCGTTGTGGTATCGATATAGTTCTGTGAAGGTGGCTCACCCTTGAGGAAGCCAAAAAAGTCCTGAATGACTGCCATTCAGGCGAGTGTGGGGGCCATCAATTTGGTTATGCTACGGTGAAAATTTTTTTTACGAGCAGGATAGTTCTGGCCAAAAATGTTCAAAGACTGCATAACCGCAGTTAGAAGTTGTCATGCTTGCCAAATTTTCGATAGCAAAACCAGAAGACCACCCACACCGCTGCAACCAGTAGTAGTTGTTGGGCCATTTACGAAATGGGGCATAGATTTCATGAAATGTAACCCCACCTCGGCCGGGGGGCATGGGTACATATAGTTCCGGTGGACTATTTTACCAAATGGGCTGAGGCGATGCCTACATTAAACAACAACGGCGAAATGGCTGCCCTTTTCTTTTTCAATCACGTAGTCTCCAGATTCGACATTCCACAGACCATAGCCACAAATCATGGATCGCATTTTCGCAATCACATGATGGTTGAGTTGGCTGCCAAATTAGGACTGTCCCACGACAGCTCTACTTCGTACTATCCGCAAGCTAATGGATAAGTTGAAGCAATCAAAAAAGTCCTAAAACGCATGCTGCAAAGGATGATCGGAGTCCACAAACAGGGTTGACACCTAATCCTGTACTCGGCCTTGTGGGCATACCAAACATCGGTGAGAAATACAACTGGATTCACACCTTTTCAATTGGTGTACGGTCTCGAAGCAATCTTACCGGTTCAATGTGAAATCTCATCCCTCTAACTCGCAGTCAACCTTCTCCCCGGAACCTCAGAAGAAGAGGCTCGTTTCATGGAATTGATCCATTTGGATGAAACCCATCATGATGCAGCTTCGGCTAATGAGGCTCATAAGAAACGAGTCAAAGCAGAGTTCGACAAGAATGTCAAACCTCGCGTCTTCTCACAGGGTGACCTAGTTTTACTTTATGACCAAGAATCCAATAAATTGGGAGAAGAGAAATTCAAATCATTATGGATGGGTCCCTATATTTTTAAATGAGTATTAGCAAAAGGAGCCTATGATTTGATGGGCTCTGATGGGATTCCACTGGCACAACCTTGCAATGGGTTGTACCTCAAGCGCTACTATGCTTGATCTCACATAGTAGTCCTCGTGATTTTGTTACATTTTGGTTTTCGCGAGGAGCATTTAATTTGGTTAAGTAATCCACTTTTTGCATTTGTTGCAGATGTCTAACTTACTGGAATCGTTCATAGGATATGCCAACGGGGCAATTCGTAGCTCGCAAAATCTGTCTTCTGTGGCACGGGCCATTTTCAATCCTAGTGGCAAGTTAAGTAAGTTTCAGAGGAGTATGTATTGGTCGGTCTACTAACAATATCGCTGAGTACAGTGCATTAATAGAACTCCTTTCTGATTCCATCACACATGGTATATGCCGACTTGTCGTCATACTAGACTCACAACTCATCATCTTACAACTCACCGACATCTATGTTGTACGAAATCCAGCTATCTATCGCATGTTCCTAAGGGTCAAATTTTTGGAAAGAAAATTTGACTTCATCCAATATCAACATATTTCCAGAAGTTTAAACACATTAACAGACTCATTGGCAAATTATGAGTTAGATAGACATTTGTGACATTTATAAAAAGAAGCATCACATCAATATATGCAGCAGGATCATGTAACTAAACCAAAATAAAGCTCCGAAAATCAAAAATATATTCCATAACTATTTATAGTATGTACATAATGTTTTGTAACCAAGACAAAATTGGTCAAATGACCCAAAACTCAAAACACTAGCAAGCACCCTAGTCTAATGATGCTGGTGATAACAAGTCACTGCCTGTGAAATCATGCGTAAGAGCCTAGTCCATCGACTCGGCACTCTAGTGGTATGTCGCTGCAACCGCAAAGGCAGCTCATCATTCCTTACGTCCTGGATACCAAGGGTAAGACCCTCAATCTGGTCCTGTAGTGCTGAAAGTGTCTCGACCACATCAAGGTCGCGAAGGATAGCCCTCCCAACAGCTTCTCCTGCTGGAACAGTCGCTGGGTCTCTACGGCGTACGGTCGGTCGAACTGGGCCAACATATGCATGAGCACATTAATATTTATTACTCTTGATCGTAAGAGCATAAGAACATTATAAACAAAAATGAACAGAGATATGGTAAGAAGAAAATTACCCATGACACCCCACTACTCTCCAGCTGGCAGCACCAAATCCGGATCACCTCGGAAGTCCATACTAGCATATGAGAACCTGGAATAGACCATCTCCTGACGGTCAAACCACTCAAAGAAGGTCTTAGAAAAAGAAATATGGGGTTGACCAGCATGCCGATACATGAGATCAACCCATCTCTGCATCCGTGGTTTGGTCGGTGGAGGTAGGCCAAGTGATATATACTATGGCTGCATCAGTGGGATTTGCTCCAAGGCGAAAGCAGTCAAAATAGAACCATAACCAAATTTCTTGGATCTACCGCTCTTCTCCTTGGTCAACTGTTCCTTCATCACAGAAAGTACTGCATCTCACTAATTGAACACCTTTGGTTCAAGGCATTCCAAAGCATACTGCATATAAGATATGTTGGCTATATGAAGAGCAGTACTACCAGCCAGTCTAGCAAAGGTAAACAAGATGGCCTACAAGGGTCGGTCAGTGATGTCTTGGATGTTGATCTTGCCATCCGCACTCAGCTGAGATCCCTCTCTGCAATGCCGGCGAATGTACTCCCATACAGACACACCCCCATAGGTGGAGCCTAATAAAGAGAGAGGAGCACCATGCCTCGATAAGCCAGTCAGAAAATAGATGTCCACCACTGTCAAGGGGATCAATTTGCCCCTAATCTAGAATGCTTGGTTGATAGGATCCCAGGCATTGAGGAAATACTGCAATAAACTAATTTGTTGTCTCATGCTCGAGATATGGAAACACTTCAGCAAGCCACAGTTCCGTAATGCAGCTACTGTGCTCGGATCATGTAAAGCAACAATGTCCTCTTCTTCATGCTCATGTTCTTGCCATGTGACAACCATTTTCCTCCGACGAAACTCTAAAAAACAAACAAGGGAAGAGTCAAGATCTTCATTTGGTGAAAACAGGAAAAAATTTCATGAGGAAACTATGAAAAAAATTCCTCCCTGCGCCCATCGCACCCCAGCAAGTGTTCTAGGAGCGATGCATACTGACTAGTCAGTGGAGACATCAGTATGCATTGCACCTTTCGACTAAGGAAGGGTGCGATGATCCTAGGGCGAGTTCTTCATACCCTAGGGGCTCAACAGGACAGGGAAATGACCTCAAAATCCAAAGTGAAAGGCATGTAATTAAAGAGCACAAGTTTAGCTCCTACCTAGTCTAAATGGTGTCCAGAATCGTCCACAGAATCTCGTGGAATCTGCTAGTGAAAATCATGGGGGAAAAGAACCTCCAGAGCTCTAACAAACCAAATTCAAATGAAATGGTAAAATGAGAGGTAAAAGTCACTTTTAATTTACTATGCATGTAATTCAAGTAAAATATTAGTGTTTTGACTCATTTATCATACATATGTTTTCATTTCTAATCGGTTTGATGAAGCAGATGAACAGGTAGTACTATTTTTAAAAGAACAAAATGTTAAGGGTAAATCAAAAAATCAATGACCATCATGGCAAGCAATGTTGTCGTAGAGTTCAAGCTCGTTAAACAATAAACTCTCCACGAGCAGTTTTACCGCATAGTTCAAGCTCATTAAAAAATAAACATAAGTCATGAGCAAGTGTTTCTCCCCGCGCTTAAGCTCATTAAAAAAGGAACAGGTAAATAACCATTGTGAATGCCTTATCGCCAGCTTTTGAGCCTTGGTCGTGTTCTCGCCATCACCTCCACTCTATTTTAGCCGATCATTCACTCCCATATGATTGTTTACCCCTTCGAAGAACAATTGCGAAGAGTGATTCTACTAGCCATCCTTGTAACACTGTCGTGATTGGAAAATTCCAAATCCTACCTGGAATCAGCTGCTACTCAAAACTATCACTCGTTCCTTGAAAATGAGTCTTCTTTAAGCTCCTTTCACCTAACTCGTAAAATATGAAAAGATTGCTGAGTGATTGGCCTCTTCGGCTCATTAAAAGGAATCAAAAGTGTTATCCCTCCTCTAAATTTTAATCTTTTTGGACCTGAGCGATTATTACACAAAAAGATCGAGCGCTTGTCTTGTTCGGCTCGTTAAAACTATCGAAAATTCATCCCTTTTTTATTATTTTATGCTTTTTCAGACTTAAGGGATTATACAACGAAAAAAAATCTTCGGATTCTTCTTTTCGTTTCTTTCAGACTCTCTAAAATTGAAAGAGACCGAGTTATCTTTGTCGTTAAACTCGTTAAAAATAATAGCGATAAACTCATCCAAGAGGACGAGAACGAGCTTCACTGTCTCTAGGCTCGCTGAAATATAGCGACAGGTTCGCCCGAAGGG
>APFE030544814.1:0-32354 GCA_000404065.3 Pinus taeda | reverse complement strand
AACAAGAAGAAACTTTATTGGTAGCAAGTCGCTCTTGAACATGACACTTTCCTTCTGCATCCATGTCGGGTTGGGTTGTTCCATTCACTGGTCTTCAAAATTGGTCCGTCACACTATCCATATTTGGGGCTAATGCTACCAATCCATTGTCAGTGTCGCCGATATGTTCAAGAGAAGTCATTCAGGCAATTCACCTATGTCTCACCCATTGCAATACATTCATGCTTCATTCCTTCATGACTGCCACCCTGAACCCTATATCGTCAGTTTGTTTTCACCTCCAAAATCATTTGCTTTGTTCCATGTCATTGATGTGGGATTAATTAAGGCCCTCCTGCGATGGGTCACTTCTTGAGCTCATTATCCAAGAAGTTGACTTAGGAACAACCCTTTTAGTACTTTGAAGCTTGCATGCCTCAATGGCAAGTTTCTCACTTTCGTCGACAGGTTTACATCAATGGCGTTCGACTGAAAGATTTTACGTGGTGTTCGACACCAACTCCCTTTTCACACCACGTGAATTGTACTGTAGTACCTTGAGGGTCATTGTCATTATTAGTGATTCCTCTCGCGCCTGTTAACAACTTACATCATTGGCTGGTAATCAGGTAATGTCTTTCCATGTTCGACTCCAAAACATTTTTCACATGGATTGACTTGTACTTCGAGTGAAGATTGGCCGAGTTTTGAAGACCCTAGATCTAGTTTCATCCATCCTGGTTGTGATATATTTAGGAATATAAAAACATCCAGTGTACATCATTACCAAATAGATGATCATCCAAATCAAAGGATGATGTGTCCATATCATCAGTCTGTCACACAGACGATCGTCTGTCGTATGTACATGAAAAACGAATTTATAAAGCTGAGCATGGGAATGGCCGCCTCATCTAGATCATGAAAAAAATGTTGTCAAATAATGTATTGTATTGTATCTTATTACAGGTCACCTCCCAACTCAGAAAAACTTTATATCCTCATATTCAAGCATTTCACCCCACTCAAAAAAGATTAACAACCTGATGCTTTAGGGGGCAACTGTTATAGAAATTTTTGGGCACTTCAACCCCAATCACAAATGTCCATAAACTGAGGGCTCTTAAGTTCCTAAAAGTGTTGCTTCACTGCCTAAAGGAACAAGGTCAACTTATTACATCATCTCCCAAAAATTCTCCACTAAAAAACTGCTCATAAATGGTCAAAACTGGACCATACTGAAAGCTGAATGTAGAGGGTGCGATGCATATTACCTTCCCACTGTACAGGGTGCGATGCATACTATTTTGCTCCTCTCTAGGGTGTGATGGTTAGGAATGGACAAATGGCAGGGACAAAAATGCGAGGTGGAAGATCATGGAATCTTCTAGAAGCTTCCCCTCTGACACTTGCCACTCCATTTTCGACCAGGGATGAGTAAGAGATATTCATTCTCTAAGTGGCAGGAGGAACTATCAGAGAGAGGACACTAATCAAGATCCCAAAAGATGACTCACCTCTCTGTAATAATTTATATATGGATCCCTCATCACAGAGATCCAGAGGCTGGAATTTTGTAACTTATAGAGAAGTGTTGTTGGTATTCTGGTCTACATTCACAGTGTTGGGTGATTTTACTTTGCGTGAGGTGAAGAAGGGCTTCTCAGCTGGAGAATGATGCTGGGTCAAAGCTCATGGTTGTAATCTTCTTGCTACTTTTCATCTGAATAAAGCTATTCTTGTTTCCTTCCATATTCTTGTGTACTTCTTTATATATGCTTGTATATGGTTAATGCACATATGATCCTGCATTATTTATGAACTTAGATCCTGGTTTCTTGCATAGTAGTATGTTGCTGTGATTCTACAGGTCTTTTTGAAGCTGAGTAGACAAAGAGCAAGCGGCAAACTCTATCAAGAAAGAGAGGAAATCAAGCGCAAGACTCAAGTTGGCCCTCTTGGTTCTCCTCTTATCTATTTTCATAAAAGGAATCAATAGTAGACTTTGATTGTTTATTTCTAAGATAGCCACCCATCTTAGTGGGAATAGTAGCATCTGCCTGGACACTATTCCCATTTAACACTGCCAAGCTTGAACTGTTTGAGCAGAGCTTATTCTCTATTCTAAAACAAGAAATTTAAACATGATCTAGCCAGGGTTAAACTGTCTAGCTATTCATCCATTGTGAGAAAGTCAGTGTTTGCACTTTTCTACACTTGCTATACAACATGAAGTACAATAGTAGTTTTTTAATAGGCCAATTTCTTGGTCTTTCTTTGGGATTCCTTTCCTTCCTCTTTATCTTGAATTTTGATTTATTGATACTATGGAACCTTTGCAGCATGGAAAGGATGATCATATTTGGTATTTCCACATTCAATCACGAGAAATGACACCTATTGGTATTGGAACCTAACAGTGGCTCCACTTGGGGATGGCTTTTCCAAGAGAAAATCCAAGAACAACAGGTCAGATGGCCTTATTCTCATTTCTTGTTGTGTTTTAAAGCTTCCTTTTGCTGCAAGCTAACCAACTAAACCTTTGTGGCATAGATGAATTTCACATAAGCTGATCTGAATCTAACTGCAGCTCTTTCTTTGATGGTTGATCGGAATCGTTTGCCATCATCTCTACTTTTCCCAAGTTCTCTCTTGATTGTTTATGGTAGAAACAAAATATATACCAGGGGTGGTACAGATGTTTGCTTCTTTCTCAAA
This sequence comes from Pinus taeda, assembly GCA_000404065.3. NCBI lineage: Eukaryota > Viridiplantae > Streptophyta > Pinopsida > Pinales > Pinaceae > Pinus > Pinus taeda. The sequence goes on along the minus strand of APFE030544814.1, from coordinate 29,657 downwards.
ATTTGCTGCATCTTATTTCCTATGCTATTGCTGAAATGAACTGCTAAAATAAACACTTTTTATGTACAAACTACATCCTTGTTCTATCTAACAAGGAGGATCAAAATAATGCTTGAGCATTTGCCCATTGACTAGGCCTTCCTGAGCTTCTGTGCCATCCAAACTCTTCAAAAAATAGGTGTTGTCTCCTTGTACAGCCTGGATGACAAAAGGGCCTTTCCACAGGAAATCAAATTTGCCATGTTTTCCTTTGTCTTCCCTTCTAGAATCCCACTTTAGCACTTTGTCTCCTATGATGAAATCCTCAGCTTTTGTTCTTTTTTCAAAAATCTTCGTGAGTTTATCTTGCAGAACCTGAGTTCTCTGATATACTTCCTCTCTAGTTTGTTGCAAGTGAATAGTTTGATTGATTCTCCTTTGGGTGTCATTGGGTTTTTCTTCTAACTCTTGCAACAATTTGATCATAGGGATTTCCAAGGATGAGGGGAACACAACCTCCATGCCATAGACCAATTCATATGGGCTGGTTCCAATATATCTTTTGGGGGTCAATCTGTCTGCCCATAGTGCATTTACTAACTTTTTATGCTAGTTCTTTTTGTTCTCCTCCAAGACCTTTTTGATGATGATGATCAGGCTTTTATTGGATGATTATGCCAAACCATTACCTTGAGGATAATAGGCTGTAGAATGACCTCAGGTAATGTGGTATTTGTGGAAAAAATTGATCATTCTTTTGGACTTAAAGGCAGCATCATTGTGTGTAATAATCTTCTCTGGACAACCAAATCTAGACAGGATATTGGTTTCTAAGAAATGCATGGTGATTGAGTCATTGGCTTGCCTACAAGGGATAGCTTCTATCCATTTGGTAAAGTATTCTATGGCAGTTAAAATCCACTTGTGTAGTCCAGAAGAGGAAGGATGAATTTCACCAATGAAATCTAATCCCCATTGTTGAAAAGGCCTTTCAGTTGAAATAGGTTTGAGGGGTAGGGGTAACAGCTTCCTTTTGCCTTCAAAGATCTTGCATTTATGGCAAGAAACTACAAATTTTCTCACATCAGCGAATAGGGTGGGACAGTAAAACCCATCTCTTAGTATTTTATCAGCTGTGGATTTCCAATATAAGTGTCCTCCATAGTCCCCTACATGAAATTCCTTGAGTATTTTGTTAGTTTCATCCTGAATTAAGTAATTAAGCAAAATACCTTCATGATTTTTCCAATATAAAACATTGTCTATTATACAAAAATTTGAAGCTTTCATTTTCAAGAATCTCTTTTTAGTCCTGGATAACGCTGAAGGATATTGTAGGCTTAACAATACAAAACATATATCAGTGTACCAAGGTGATTGTAAAAAGGCTTGATTGATCTGTGGAGTTGCCATCTCCTGTTCGTTATCCAGTTCATTGATGTCAAGGGCTTGAAAGTTAGTTTCAGTCATTAATTTAGTTAACCCTTGTCCCTTTATGAGTTTTGTTGGTTTTATTTCAATATCATACTCTAAAATGTTGGCTACCCATTTCGCCTTTTACCTTCAATTTCCTCTTGAGTTAGAATATCCTTGACCACTGCATTTGGGACATAGGAAATTACATGAGAGTACAAGATATAAATTTTGAAATCCTTTATGGCCTTTACAAGAGCATAGGCTTGCTTCTCCATGATTTGGTATTTGAGTGGAGCATCTCTAAGTGCTTTGCTAAAGAAAGCAATGGGCTTTTCACATCCTAGCTCATATTTTTGTAATAGGATAGCAGCAATAGTATGCTCAGATGCAAAGGAAAAGATTATGAAATCTCTATCAAAATTGGGGCTTGTGAAAACAGGTGTTCTTGTTAAAGCTATTTTGATTTCCTCAAAGGCTTGTTTAGCTTCTATTGTCCATTTGAATTTAGAATCTTTCTTCAACATATTATTCAACAGTCTAATTAGCTCGGCCCAATTGGGAATGAATCTTCTTAGGAAATTGATCTTCCCTAGAAAGGCTTGTAATTTCTTGATGTTTCTAGCGTGAGGGACTTGAAGAACAACTTGTATTCTATCTAGATCAATTCTTATTCCATATTTAGAAATTATGTGACCTAGGAGTTTGCCTTCTTCTAGGCTAAATAATGATTTCTTTGGGTTCAATGATATGCCATATTTTCTGCAACTTAGGAAAACTTGCCTCAAATGATCTAGGTGTTCTTGGTCTGATTTTGAAAAAGCAGTCATATCATCAAGGTATATGACTAAAAAGTCATGGATCTCTTTAGCAAAGGCTAGGTCCATTGCTCTCTAAAATGTGGCCCCTGCATTTTTAAGTCCAAAAGGCGTCTTCACATATTTAAAGGTTCCCAGGGTGTTGTAAAGGTAGTTTTATCTTGGTCATCTAGGTGAACTAACATCTGATTAGATCCTGAGAATCCATCTAACAATGAGATCCTTGAAGCACCCACTACCCTTTGTAGAATGTGATCCATCTTGGGTAAGGGGTAATTGTCTTTGAGAGATACTTTATTCAAATTTCTCAGGTCAACACAAAGCCTTATCTCTCCAGTTTTCTTTCTAGTGGGCACTAGATTTGAAGTCCATTCAGAAAACCTAATAGGTGCAATTATTCCAGCTTGATACATTCTTTTGACTTCCTTTTCAGTAAGGGGAAGGAGGACTGGATTAATCCTTCTTAGCTTCTGTTTAAAAGGTTTTTGATTTTCTCTCAAGGGTATTGTATGTTGGATAACAAAAGTGTCATAAGATTTGAGATCCTCATAGCTCCATGCAAAGACATCTTTCAACTTTGTAAACAACTTAATATATTTGAGTTTTTGGTCAGGAGGCAATTTTTTGGAGAGTTTTATCATTTTGGGATTTTCTGTGGTTCCAATGACGTAGTCTTCAATTTCTACATTTAATGGTTGCATTTTTGGCTTTCTTGGAATGTCATTTGAATCAAATATATCCTCCAAAGGAGTCAGGCCCATGGGAAAGACATTGTCTTTCAGTTCAATTACTTCAGATTCTTCCTCAGTTATTTCATCAAAATTCATTTGTTTTAGCTCTTGCATATTTTTGTGATTAAAAGTTGTTGGATGCATAATCAAATTTGCTGCTACAGCTGATATATTTTGCTCCATTTTCTCAATTTGTTGTTGATCATCAATAGTGCTTGTGTCTATGTTTGTACCTGAGAATTCTTCTTTTAGAGTGAGGAAATTATTGATTTGGGTATCATTCTCAAACACTTGCCAATTTTTCACATTATCTGGGACAACAGGTCTGTGTTTGATCTCAGCAGTGAAGTGATGATTGGGCTCGAATGGCCGTTTGCAAGTGCTGGCAAAGGTTGCCAAACTATGTGCATGTAGGTTGTGTCTTCTTGGAATTTTTGTGAGTTGTGATTCCAAGAAGGTGTTCAGTATTTCCATGGCTGCACCTCTATAAGCTCTTAGCCTAGGATCATTTGTAACAAAATTTCCCTTCATCTATTGTATTATCAAATATGAGTCCCCTAGAATTGAAATCTTGGTCACCCCTAGACTTCTCATCAGTTTAAGTCCGAGCAAAAGGGCTTCATATTCGGCCATATTGTTTGTACATTTGAAATTTAGCCTATATTCATGACCTTGAGCATGGTCATTTTGTATGTTATGTATCCAAATCTCTGCCCTTGCTCCCAATTTGTTCACTGATCCATCAAACTCTAGGTACCATAAGATTTCTTGATCACTGCTAGTCTAAGGAGTTTTGGGAACTTGCTTAGTGGGCAGTAGATTTGAACTTTGTAGCTGATATGATATATCTTGTTCACTTGTTACATCAATCACATGAACAATTTTTCGGTCCTAGGCACTGGATTGTTCATTTATGTTCATTGTCTGTGTTGTTTCTAGGAGTTTGGCCTCAGTTTTGGGACACATCTCAGCATTGTATAAGATAAATGAATCCATATCAGAATGTATAAAATAGATGGGGAAGTTTTGGGGTTTCTCTTGACTACAAACCACATATTTCATCAATGTTTCCTGGTACAATCTCTTTGGGTGACCAAAGACTGAAATGGTGGCATATGACATATCTAGTTGCAAAGATCCTTGGAGTTTTGCACTCGAAGATCTGGATAAGAGCATGCCATATTTAGGTGGTATATCAGCCACCACCACATCCATCAAGATCGTTTTGGATGGATATTGTACTAAAGACACACAAAGATATTTGATTAGGCCTAGACACCTGACCTGGCTAGAATCAAATGAGAACAAGTCCATATATGGCCTTGTGATTTCTAGATCTAGCTTTTCCATCACTGACTTGGGCATTAGATTATGGGAAGCGCCTGAATCAAACATTGCATTATGTAACACTTTGTCATGAATGTTCAAGCTCACATAGAATGGAGGAACTCCTCCATCTATTGTCTTATCATTGACTTCAGGACCAAAAAACAGCTCTGGTTGATCATCTAGGACATTGACTGCATCCCTTGGCTTTGATATTTGAAGTGACCTGTTAATTTGTTCCCTGTAGATCTCATGTTTAGCCAATTCTGACAGTGGCATGGGTATTTTTATCTTACCTATTTCTATTTCTAAGTTGAAAGGTTTTTCCACTTGAACTCTTGTATTGTGGACAACAGAATTTTCCTTTTCTGTTGTGTTTTCCATGTTCTTTTCTTTATCATGACTGCTGTAAGGAACCACATCCGCTTTGGATTTTACTACAACAGATCTATTTACACTTTCTTTTGGAAAGGAGGAAGAAGATGGTTGATTGTTTGATGGTTCCAAGTCTGAAATGTCCTCTATGATGGGCTCTTTTGGGTTGAGGTCTATCTCAGCAATGAATTATGTGAGGGGAGAAGTATCCTTAGCACTCTTGGGCTGTTTGGTATCTTTCAATTTGGTAGTTTCAGGTACGTTTATTTTTCTACTTATTAATTTGTATTTCTTATGAACCTCATAGATTGCTGCATCATATCCTTCTTTAAAATCAAATGATTCTCTAGACTTGGTTTGAAATTGTTTTAAATTATGAGCCTCTTAATCATCCTGTGTCAGAAAAATTTATTGCTCACCGTTTAAACCCATTATATTAATTTGTGTGTCCTCTATAGGCTCACTAGAGGTTGAGGCTTCAACATAATTTTCTTCAAATGGGGGTCTGATGTTTTGATCAGGACCAGTCCTTCCAGCATTAGGGTTTTGATTCTTTCTAAAGTTTGGCTTCTTGTTATGTTACTTGGTTGTCCTTCCCAGGATGATTTCCTTTCAATAGTCTCCACTCTATCTCATAATCTATCCATACCTTTAATGATTACATCTAGCTTTTTCTCAAATTCTGAAGGTTCTTCTTTGAAAGTTGTTCTTCTTTTAGTTCTAGCTTGGTTTCGTTTAGCAATCAAGTTTGCCTCTACACTAACAGCTATATTCTGCATGTCTGCTAAGTTTAATGGGGCTCTTTCCCTTAGCTGATATTCCATGTCCGAATCAAATCCATAAGGGAATTTGATCAAGGCTAGGTCAGGAGGAGGTCTAAGGTTCTGAGCAATGGCACTATAGACATTATTGAACTTTGCACAATAGTCTTGAACAGTTTCTTGTGGGCCCCCTTTTAAATTGTCATATTCAGTTAAAATGTGTAAAGGGTCTTTCTTCTTTTCCCATCTATTTAAGAAGGATTGATATAGGACCTCTGGATTGGCTATAGAATTTGTAGCAAGTGCTCTAAACTAGGTCCTCACATCACCAGTTAGACTTTGGACAAAGATTTTCATTCTCACATCGTCGTCATCAATTTCATAGTTCTCAAAATAATCTTGCATTTTCTTGGTGTGTTGGTGAGCTGTACAGGAGCTAGTACCATCAAAGTAGGTGATCTTGCTTTGATAGTCTTGAGGCATAGCCCCTGGATTGGCAAGCAACTGCAAAGGAGCATAAAGGTTGTCCATATTTACAGGGATAAATGGGGCAGCAGGAAGGAATAAGAGGGCTGGAACAGGGGGGACAGGAGTGGAAATATCAGTGGTGGATGGGGGAGTGGGAAGAATAATTTGAGCGGTGGATGAAGAACTTGGAGAGGCTGTGTATTGATAGAAAGAACTGTTGCTCTCCGAAGGGTAAGCTCAGATTTTGTAAGGTTTTGCTGAAGTATATCGAGGTCTAAATCAGTAGTTTCTAGACTTTCCTGTCTCCTAAGGGTTTTAGGGATCAAGTTAGGATTTTCAAAGATAGCTGGGGGATTAGGATCTAGATTTAATCTGGTGTAACGAGTTTTCTTTTTTTGAGCCAACTTCTAAATTTTTTTTTGGTATTTTTTCTTTGAATATGTTTAGAACAGGGAGGTTGATTACCTTTGATTTAGTTTTTCCCCAGCGGAGTCACCAATAATGTTATCACTCAGGTTGTTCCTTGGTTCCAGAAGGGAATACGACCAAGGTAACCACTAACCAATCTTTCAGTTGTAGATCCTAGCCAATCTGAAACCATATAGGGCTCTCTCTTTGTGATTTAGATTTGTTTCATTATATGTTACGCTAGTTATGAAGCATAAGTTTTGTTTGGTGTTTGGAAGATGACATTCAGTAACTTGAGAGAAGTTCGGACCATTGGGTTGATGGAGTCTATTGGAAATAAACTTCTGGGTATGGTTTCTTTGGCAATAGGAAAATTGCAAAGCAAGATAATTAAACACAAACCAACATTGAAGCTGAAATAGGATGAAATGAAGTCAAGAAATGAAAGGAAATCAAGAATCTTTCATTATGTTAACAGATGGAAAGTGTGTAAACATTATCAAGGAGCAATTAAGAATTCCTTGATGATATTTAGTGTGGAAGAACTAGGGAGACAAGAGCAGTTAAGAATTCTTTCCTATGCTAGTCCTGTGGAAAACATAAAGAGCTACAAGAATCGAACACAGAGTACAACAAAGTAAATTATGGGTTATTCTTTTTTCCTATAACTTAGAACATGATATTCATATGATAAGTAAAACACAAATACAGTAACTCAAGAGTAAAGGAAACTTATTGATCCATGCATCAAAACAAGAATTCTGCAATACATCCTTCAGCCATCGATTCCACAACCAGCAAATTCACCAACACTGCATCTAGCAATTTTATTGTAGGAGAGGTCTCAAAATCTACAGAGTAGGTCCAGAATGATATTCATAAGCCAACACTAATACATGTATTTTGAAAGTATTTATAATAAGTTTACAAAATATCTCGTAGGGAAATATCGAGACATAAATTTATCCATCTACTCTGGCAGGGGAAATAACTGATGTGGAAAAAACCGTGCAACAATAAATGAGGAAATAAATATGTTGTACTGGCTGCTTTAGGTGTCCTGTTATTGCTGAACTTTTGGCTCTGATAGTTGGTCAATGGCTATTTCCCTGATGTGTGTTCCTGATGTGCTATTATTTGCCACCTATGCCTGAGTTTGTTTTACCTTTTGGTGCAACTTCTCTCCTCGGTTGATTTGGTTTTCTGATAGGAGACTCTGATATTACCTTTTACCTGTGATGCAGACAATTTACAAAAAAGGAGAACCCAACTACCTTGGTAAAACATCCAGCATGCTCTGCCACCACTGATCTGTTGCTAATTGATGCTTTCTCAATTTAATTAGTGTCTCATCAGCTTCAGTGTACCTGTAATAGTTTGGCTGGAAATAAAAATATGTGCCACCTCATGCTCAATAAAAAACAAACTTTCCAGCTGCTTGATGATGCTGTAATCTGAGCATATTGTTCCTGTTTTAATAGCTTCCCACTGCTAGTGAACAAGCTAGGTAAACCTTTGCTCTATAACATTGTAAATTTATGTCTGAAGGCTTCTATCTCTGTCTGCATTTCCTGGCATTTTCTTTCTACAGTTTGAACAAAATTCCTCATAGTTAGCACCTTCTTGACTCTTAAAATAGTCTCTGTCCTATTATGAATGTCTAGAGATGCTAATTGTTCACTGGTATGAGTGTTCAGAAAATGAATCATTTGATTGGCTTGCTCAGGCTTATTTTCCAATAATACCATGGCCTTTTGAGTTTCATATTGGGCCACCCCTATCAACTCTACCTGGTCAAAAATAGTTTGTATTGTTGTCCATTGATCAGCAATAGCTTGGCCAATCTTATCCCACAAAATGGTCTTGATTTCTGTAAGAGTTCTATGGAGAGTGAGGTCCTTCTCCAAGGCTTTTATCTTATTCTCTAGGGCCTTCACTTCCCTTGTTTTCTCAGCTACAGTCATTTTTGACTTGTCATAACTAACCTCAATTTTGGCTAGTTTTTCCTTGGTTTCCTTTAATTCTACCATTTGGATCTCAAAAGCCTTTATTTCTTTCATCATCTCTTCCATGCTCAGGATGGCATTTTGTAGTGCGGTTGTTGTAGTTGCTGCTGAAGTTCAGGTACCTACTGTTGATGCTGGATAAAGGGGAGGGGTTATTATGGTGACTACTGGAGGAGGAGCTGTGAGAATTGGAGTTGTTTGAGCTGGCTGAGAGGCCAATTCCTGTTGTTTTCCTTGTAGAGCTACTTCCAAGGCTTTCTCTGTATCCAACAATCTTTGGTTCATCCTCATCAGTAAACTGACCACATCCTCTTCTTTTTTTTGCTGTGCCACCTCTGTGGTCTGAGGGTGTATTGTAGCTGGTAGCTTCATTTGTCTTCTCAGGGATGATATGTCTTCCTCCTTATTTCTTATTAAGGCCTGTGTGCCTTTGGGATCCTTGGGATCATGTCCCAATTCTCTGATAATTTCTTCCAAGGATTTTATTCTATTATCCTTGGCTAATGAGGAGGCTTTTTCTAGCTCTAATTGGGAATAAGTGTTATACAATGAGTTTTGCAGTCTATGAGCCATTAGTGCTTTGTCTGCCAAGGTGGAGTATACCATTTCTCCAGCCTGTTTGTGTAACTCAATCTGGTCTATTGGGTGAATGTCTTTAGCAAGAACTTCAAGATTGGTCCTGATATAATCTCGAGCTAACTGTGGTTGCTGTACAGTGGGCCTGAAGTGACTAAGGGTCATCTTCCCTGCTTTGATATCATAGGCTACCATTAGCCTCTGTTGATTGGTGGGAGCCATTCTTAACAATTGGTTATAAAGCTAAAACCTCATTGGTTCATTTCTAGCTTTGATTTCTGCGAATGCTCTCTTGATATCAAAGCCTTGCTTGCTCTGTTGCTTGGTGGATGTAACCTCCACACCAGGCTTTCTCTCTTGCTCCTGCTGAAATGAGCTAGTCGACATATCCAAAAATGGAGGGATCTGCTATTCAGAAGTTCCCGCATCCCTAATGTTGCATGTTGTTTCTTCTGCGAATTCTTCTTTAGAATAGGGGTTTAGCCTTTGTCTCTTCTCACCTTGCTGGTCTGTAGATGCCCTTGTAGGTGTCTCCTCTCATCTGTCGCTCTTTTTGGCTCTTTCCTCATTACGAGCGGTTTGTAGTACAGGGATCTCGACTGCCTTTACTTGTGTTGAAGGGCCTTGTTCTTGACCATTTTCCTGGTTTGTGGATGGTTGTTCTACCATTGTATCCTACTGGTCTGAATGTTGTATTTCTTTACCTTTCCCTGTAGGTGGAGTGGTTTCTTGAGCCAGCTATTGTGAAGGTGTAGCAGCTGATGTGCTTGCTCCAATATGTTGAGGCTGTGTAAAGGGACCTGTGCAAAATAATCTAGGTCATTTCTCTTCTCATAGTCTTTCATTTCTTTTTCTAATTTTTCTTCTTTAGTAAGATCTTCAATTAGTGTGCCCTCTACCCGTTCGTGTCGATTAGCATATTATTCAATGTGAGGGATTGGCTGGTGCACATATCTTGAAAGCTTGTTTTCGACTCTCCTATAGCTTATGAAATGTCCAGGGTCATATGGTGCCCAATAAAATCTTTGTTTCAACATGAGTTCATCTCTTAACATCTTGTCTGCATCATTCCAGGCTTCTTCCCTCTTATTGAAAACAAAAGGACCTAATTGATGTCTTATCTTGAGTTGTGCCTTTTTATTTTTTCCATGGAAATGAGTCAAATATGCATTACTAAATTTCTTGAAATATTCCAAGGCAAGGAGTCTCATGGGGACATATTTTGGCAGCTTGTAGGGGGGTAATTCACAACCATAAATCCTGATCACTGTATGGTTTTGGTAGAAATAACAATCACCAATGTTGTAGCCCCTTGAAATATGTAAAATTATCTGCATTTCAGTAGTGAGCCTGCACGAGGAGTCATCATCAAGAGGCAAGTGGTTGGGTAAATGAACATGTCAATAAACTCACAATATGTATAAGGTGAGAGGTGAACTTCATGGAAAACTGAGGTCTAGACAATGACAAATCTCCTCTCTCCTTTGGAGTCTAGTTTCTTAACATGAACTTGGAAACTATCAGGGTGATAGTACAACAATAGATGGTATATGTAGGATGTATACTTGAACACTCTTTCTCTCCCAACATCATAAACTGTTCATGGATTTTGTTTGCTATGAAGGTGGCATAGTCGTACATGACAACAGGGGGCTGTCCTGGAGTGAACATGGACATTAGCACAAACAAAGTTTCATCAACAAACTCACTGGTTTTTCATCCTAGAATGTAGGATATCATGTCTATTAGGAGTTTCCATGTCTCATTGAATGAGACTTGATAACAAGGCGGTGGATGATCAGGCTGGCACTATGGTTGCATAAACAACTGACCTAGTCTTGTTATTTTTTAGCTAGGCAGCTTTGCACCTTGATCAAGCAGGAGTTTCATGGTGAGAGGAACGAGAGGCTGAGTTGGCTCAAAATTAAACGTCTCATTTATGGACTGAGGAGTAATATAGAACAGTACATATCGAGATGGAGTAAGGATTCATAGTTTGTACAACATAAATGAATGAAATCAGGCAACACATTCACTTAAGGGAGCTAGTAGATAGGCATGTTGGATTCCCAGATTCTCAAGACATCAATGTTATTTCTGTGGCTATTTCTGAATTGACAAAAGGTTTGTAGGTGAGACTTGAGACCCATCATGTCCTTAATCTGGAAGTCCCTGTCTCCTAGAGGTAACCATTCCAAGTCCTTATGTGGTGCATTCAAGGGTGCAATGTTGAGAGCCACTGGAGCCTCCATGCTTCAATTTGTTAAGTGACCCTAATCTTGAGTTTAGAGCTCTTTGGAGTAACAGACAGCAGAACAGTGGACTTGGTTTCCCACAAGAAATTACAGACTGAGCATGCTTGTGGAGATTTCTGCCTTTGGTGAAATGTGCAGTCACAACAAAGTGTACAGAATTGGCTTGGAATGTTGGAAAAACACGGGAAGAGCGCTCCTTTTTAGAGGTGCTTTTTTGGCGATTTTTCGAGTGGAGATGGGCTTGAATTGCAGTTTGATGGGCGATTTGCAGAAGCAGATAGAATTTGGAGGCTTTCTTTGGTAACAATGGTCAGACAGTGACTTAAAGTGCAGAGGTTTCTAGGCAAAAACGTATTTGACTTGAATTTAGCTCTTTGGGTTATGTTTAACAGAGAAATTTTGTAAAAACAGGGTTTGTGGGTGACTATCGAGTAAATACGTGTTCTATGGGTGCTTGGTGTACCATGAGCGCTACAAGCCGAGCTAAGGTAACGCGCTATGGAGTTGATTTCACTAGGTGACGGACTATACAACTTTGGTTTCCAATTCGTCGTAATTTGCATGTAGAGGTCGCGCGAGTCAACAAAATAGGAATAAACAAAACAATCGCTTTCTTGAGTTTTTATCAAAATTTCAGCTTTTTGGGATTTTGGCACATTTTGTGGATGACGTCAACATGACGTAGCTTTTGTCTAGTAGTGGAGTACGGAAGGTGACATGGTCGCTGACATGGGGGATGACATGGTGGACACGGAGGATGAGCGGCAACGCAGGTGATGACGTGGTGCTGACGGGATAGTGACGTGGGCGATAGGAAAAATGGTGGTATACAATTTCCATTGGACCACCTTTGGTATGGGGGCAGTTTCTGTCAAAACGGGCCTGATGCAATGAGAATACGACAAGTGTCCTTGGGTACGACATGAAAACTGTCGACCATCGGGTGCTAACTCCCTCACATTGGGGCGCTTTCAATATCGTTGAGGACCGTTGGATCTGGAAAGCGCGATCCAATTGTGGATGGGAAGGTGAGTTGTCAGAGGTTTAATAAAGCAGCGCGTGCGATATTTCGAATACTTTATAAAGTTTGGAGCGTTAAAAACTTTAGGTCATCGAGAAATACAGACATGGTTTTTATTAATTAACCAAACATTACTTAACCCGGTTTATTGCACGGTGGGTATGGTTATTTGTTTGACCAGAGGTCTAACAAATCCCGGTGGGACACATGGTGGGTTATCATTGGCCCCAGGTGGACCAATGGCTCCCAAGGAATTTTTAAAACATAGCCATATTAGGCGGGGGCAGGATATGTATAGTGTTTTTTTGGGGTTTTTTCTTTTTATATATAGTATGGGTAGGGAAACTTTATATAGGAGTTATATACTAAAGTTAGGGTGTAAATATGACAAATGATAGGGAAATGCTAAGTTTATAAGGAAAAACTTAGATTTTTTTAGGAAATGAAAGGGAAATGAGATGATTATGCTTACAAAAGAAATGTGGCTTGTGTTGACCAAGTAAACACAACATTTTTCTTAGTATTTCTCAAAAATGAAATGGATTAGAACTATTGAAAAGATCTCAATATCCTTAGGGGATGTTAGTGAAGTTTGTGGGGGAAATGAGAGGGGAAGTCAGTCATGCTCCACTGAACTTGTAGCCACTTTACCATGATGCTTGTGATAATTTTTAAAGTGAACATCACTCTTCTTTCTGCAACCTCATAATCATTTGCCTACCCAACCTAAAACACCTAACACTTTTTCTTCCTTTGATTGGGTGCATTTGACCTAGCAAACCCTGCTTTTCCTCTTTTCTTTTGGCTGACCTCCTATCTAAATCTATCCTTATTTCTACCAAGGGCTTAGATTGAGTAGTTGGGCCCTTTAATTCTCTATCTCATCTAGTGATATGCCAAGCTTGAACTGTTTGAGTAGATCTTATTCTCTATTTTAAAACAGGAAATTTAAACATGATCTAGCCAGGGTTAAACTGTTTGGCTATTCATCCATTGTGAGAAAGTCAATTTTTGCACTTTTCTGCACTTGCTATACAACATGAAGTACAGTAGTAGTTTTTTAACAAGCCACTTTCCTGGTCTTTCTTTGCGATTCCTTTCCTTCCTCTTTATGTTGAATTTTGATTTATTGATAATATAGAATCTTTGCAGCATGGAAAGGATGATCATATTTGGTATTTCCGCAGTCAATCATGAGAAATGACACATATTGGTATAGGAACCTAACACACTAGACCTGTGAGTGTTGCTATGTGCATGCTAGGCACGATATATTCCATAGGCATTATGGCTTCCACTCTGTACACTAGCCTAAAAGGTGTCTGTCCCGTCAGTTTCTTACATGTCATTTGATAAGCCGATAACACTTGTAGTATGTGTAGGTCCCAATCACTTCATTGCCCATTGCATACGTTGGTCAGTACAGTCTCTAATAATTTTTTGAATGCTTTTGTGCAATTTCTCTTCCTACATAATGTCTTCCCAACATTAAGAGCTAGCAAGGTTACCCCCCACAACACATGCTTCTTGACCAGGTATTTTAGCGCGGAGTACATGGGCATCTGTGCAGGTTGGTGTTATTCTCTATAGGACTGTGTCCACTTCGCCAGATGCATGCATGGATCATCTTGTCCATTGAACTTGTCTGTTAGTTGTACCTTAGGCTTCCCAAATTGTACTCTCATCATCCTTCTACATTCATGCCAATCATAAAAACCTATTTTCTGCGTACCCCACCATCTCATGGGCGTAGCACGCAATACCCAATCCAAGGCATGGAAGCGTTACTTTTCCATAACCTCCCTTTCAAATGCATCCAAGAAGGTATCTACCTTATTTAGACCATCATAAGTAGGCAGATCCCTTACTTTTATCGACACGAAGGGCAGCTACCTCGTCATCATATTGCAATTCAGCGTAGTTACTTCCTGTAACCGATTCTTCCATCGTTTTATTTCTTCATCAGAATCCAAAGTACAGGGGCTCTCGTGCTCCCATGTAATCCATCCATCAGTGGTGGCATTCACACAATCTTGGTCTCACACTCTTATCTTATAAATGGAGTCCAAATCATCATCACTCTCATAGTTGTGAACTGGTTCCATATAGCACGATCCTTTAGTAGGGTCCAGGGGTACGATTATGTGTAGTGATTTCTTCTCAAATATCATTTTGCGCTTCTTCATACTAATTACCCCATTCATGCCAGTAGCCTAATGAATTCCCAAGGGTGCATGGTAGGGATTGTTGTCATCAACAATCCCTATCACTTCGAAGTCTGCCACCATGCTTTCTCCCTCAATATCCACAGTTATTCCCTAAAATCGCGCCATGGGTATTATTTTTTGCTCGTTCACCATCCTTAGCTGAATTGGAGACCATTGCAGCGTAGGTCACACCATTCGCATCTAATCCCACATCCAGAATGACTTGATCCATCTTATATTCTCTTATTTGCGTGGTTAGTCTCATTTCTCATCCAGTTCTTGTCTTATGCTTTCCGATCTTCCAGACTACCCATAGTTCTCCTGGAAAGCTTCTAACGCATTTGTTGATGAGCTCCTGTAACCCTTTCACATCCCTACTATCATGCAGTAACTTCATACTGGTTTCTAGGAAAGTTGTCAGCATAGATGGGTCCATTTCTGGCTCCAGTTTATCTTTTCATATTGAATTAGAGGCATCACTAAAGCTCTTCTTAGCTTCCATGATAGTTCCCGAGTGTGCTCCAAATCAAACTCAACTTCTTTCGTTGGAGCTTTGTGAACCCAGGTACTCTCTTCTGGCTATTTCCCCTTATCATCTCCTATCGTAATTCCACTACGAAGAACAATGTTTACATTCGGGTCTCCTCACGTGGCTCAGACCTCATCATCTACAAGTTCGGAGCCGTGGGAGGTGGTAGTGCTCATTTGTCGCATATCCTAGTTTTTAGCGTAGGACAATATTCTACCTCATGATCAAACAACATGCAATATTTACACAATGGGCGCGTTGGATTCATGCAATTGTGGGAATAATGTCCTCGCCCTCCGCAATTTTAACAAATCAGTTGTCTGCGACCTTTACCAAGTCCTCCTCCACTTCAGCCTTGTCGGCACCACTAAAATCTTGTCCACACATTCCTACATTCTTGTCAAGGGGTTGCGTTTCAGCATGAACTCTGTAGGTGGGGGTTCTATCCATCATCAAATTATAACTTCTGCAAGTACACTCGTCATGTCCCACTCACCTACAAAAGTTGTAGAACAGTTGTTGCGAATTTTGCATATAGCTCTGTAACAAGCGGTAGTTGTCCATGGCATGTTTTACTACTATTTGATAGATAGCACACCACAAAGAAGACACTACGGTAGGTATTGCTTGAGCTTTCAGCCTTAAAGGCATCGGTTTTCCTCCTATGAAGTAATTCATAAAAATCAGAAAGTGGTCTTCGTCATGACCCTGACTTTTTCTTTTCACACACCATACTTCTTCATGCACTTATGGTTGAACCATCTTGTCTTATTTCAGACTCTACATCTCAATGAACAGATTCTTCAGCTCCGCATGGATTTGCTAAAATCCTAGGTTAGGATCCTGCATCGGGGTCTCATGTAGCCTCATAACAATCTCTAAGGACTCTGCCTGAGTTGTTATCTTCTACTGCGACATCGAACTCCTTAAATTTGGTAGTAGCGAAACTACAAACCATTCCCAATGTTGTCTCTCTATCAAGTTCATGTTGGCTTCGCGAATCTTACATTTTAGCCTGTGATCTAGTTCCCAAGGAGTCTTTCTTGGTAGCATCGTGATCTCCTTAAATCCCACAATCGAATGCACTTCATATTTAGGCCTGCTAAATCCCCTATTTCGTGTTGTTTGAAGGTCTGTGACACTCACATTTGGGTTATCGTTGGAGTACTTAATATACGAGGTTAGCGCGCGGTCATGTAGAGTGCTAACTAGTGTCGCTTTCTTTATATGGTCATCTGTAATAGCTTGCAATTCCCATACATCCCTTACAACAAACCAGAATTGGTCCCTATCGTCATTTCCCAAACCTTTAAACACAAGAAGCTTCACTATTTTTGCCTTACTAAATCGTGGTGCTGCTGGAGTTGGTATGGGCGAAGATGGAGGTGATGGTTGTGAAGTCGGTGGTTCGAGGAATTCTTTGTCTTATCAGATAGATAACACTTCGTGGATAGACCTTCATGAGCTCTTCCTCGTCCACTTGTGGAGGTGAAATTAAGGGGTTATTTTTAGGACCCTTATTTCCTTCATTCCTATAAGCCTTTCCACTTCATGTAGCTCCAAACATCAAGGTAACTACATAACTCGCTTTTTGCACAAAAACATTTTAATCCAAGTATTCAAGGACTTTACGTACTTACCTTGTGGTCCTTTGAGAAAGCGTCGCTCTACCTCGCTGTATTTGACTGAGGTGTCAACTGTGAACTTAGTAATGAATCCCCCTCTAATACGATCAAGCGAATGATCAACATCGCGCGTGATCTTATTCTCTGATGCTTCCAATCTTCACACTAGATCTAGGGTCCACACAATAAGACCATCAAGCTTCCACCTTCCTTGGCTATCTACTAGCTTCGCGATCCACTCATATAGCTTAGTAGCGAAGGACGCAAAAAATATTTTATGGATCTCTGTATATAGGTAGTTGTCTAGTCACTCTTCTTTTGATAGTCGCGGGTTTCAGTTTTCCTACGCCATACACTTGTCAATTCTTCTGTCCAATGAACCTTCAATTTTCTTCTTAGTTGGATTCCATTGACACGAAATCACACATCTCTCTTGTAGTTTCTAGTACCGACAATGGAACCATTTTTTGGCTTATAGGGACCTAACCCAGGTTCATAGTTATTTAGCCAAACAAATCCCTACACTACTGGCCCTTTCGGCATCAGGTCACAGAGCGCAGACTAAATTCTCACCTGAAGCAGTATGGGGGGATGTTGGAACCAAGTTTTCTCACCCTTGAGACGTGTGTGATGTCAATTTAGTGCAACTAGAGTTGCCTTCGCGCAGCTTGTTCTAACATTCATTACCTTCATGACCTATTAGAATCTACATTCACGTAGCCTTAATCAGGGGTTGAAGTCCTTTCGTGCTACTAAGGCAGTGACTATGATATCTCCTAAACTATGCCAAGTATCTTACCTATCTTATTGACTGAACTTAATTATGTTCGCCTAAACAGATATTCCAACTTGAATTCGCTTAATCAACACAATTATACACATTCGTGCATCATATAAGCATTAGAAGTGAAATTTGTACCCTAGATAATAGATGCATAAAACAGTTAATAAAGACAGAAAATTGATAGAAACTTCTCTTTATTAATACTTAAACTGATTACAGACTCGACTTGCCATGCGAACTGAGCTATAAAGGTTTGCACACTCAGCTGCAGACTACTAGGCCTCTACACACTCAGCTGCAGATCCTCTTCCTATGCTCCGACCCAAAACGAGAATTTACACTTCAGATCTATCTCACATACTTCATATGTTCTTCATCTTGTGTCTACATTAGATGCCTTAACTACTTAGAGCTTCACTCTATTTATACAATCCCATGGTCCTTGGACCATGGGTAGATCTTTTACAGCCAACATTACATTATCAAAATAAGCGTGGACAACCCTATGACTCTTTAACAAACTATGCGCTCCACACCCAAAAAATGCAGTGTCTTTACATTGGAATTACAAAATTGACCAAAATCTAGGCTCTAAGCCCCAAAACATCCCTTGGGGGATCCCGCACTCAACATCTATATGTGGCACTCAAATTATTTGTTCAATCTTTGGATGGGGAAGCCATGAAGAGGTTTATGACATTTCCTAAAAACCAAATTAATTCTTGGGAAGAATTGAAAAACATATCTATGGAGAAGTGCGGCGAGAATAAAGACCATGTATACTTATTAACTAAATTTAATGTGATAAATAAAAGACCAAATGAAGATGTTACTGAATTTGTGAAAATATTTAACAAATCGTGTAATAGTTTGCTAGTCATGATAAATCCCCAATAGGAAGAAAAAAGAGTGGTGTTTAGTTGAGCCTTTGAGGTATATTTTGGATTTACACGAAGGGAGATAAAATGCCCCACATTAATTCAAATTCAAATTGATTCCCTAGAGGTAGAAGAAAATTTCAGATCAACAAGAAAATTGAAGGGAAAAGCATAACAAAGTGATAGGAGTAAGGGAAAGGAGGAGGTCAATTCCTCTGGTCAAGTTTTAAAAGCCTTATGAGATGAATAAACTGATTAGAAACCTCTTGAACAATCTAGTGAAGTTAGAACTAGAGAACAAAAACCCTCTAGACAAATTCAACAATGCCCTAAAAGAAATTTCAATCCCTAATATAGGAGACCACCATTGCAACTCTTACAAAGAGAGAGAAGGGACTAGCCAAACAAAATACAACCTCCCTTGTACATAGAGGATGACCCAGAAGAAGGCATAGTAGATTCCCTTGATGTTCAACAAAATCAATATTCAACTCTATTAGGAGGAGTGTCAAACACAAGTATAAGAAGAAAAGGATTATGATCTAGATGTCCCCTTATACAAGGAAAAATAGATTCCTATTGTAAATAATTTTTTTATTTCATGTAAGAAGAATTACATATGAGATATGACTTCACGTCTAGGAAAATATCTCGGGTACAAGACCAGAATGACGAACCTACACAACTTGCCACACTTGAGAAAAACAATGAAGGGAAAAAGCATGTTGGCCCTAATCATACCACCAAGGGATAAACATCGTACCCTAGTAATTCTAAGGTTGAATATGTAAATGTAGGGAAGCTACCAACACAAACCCAAACTGTGCACCTACAAAAATAAAAGGTTTTTTGAGCCCTTGAAGGAAGACTAGAATGTCTTTGCTTTTAGCTTACAGAAAGAGTTGGATAATGTAAATATATCTTTTCCCCTAACTTAATTGATGAAACAACCTCCTTCTAAAAGACAACTTTTTGAATTGATGAAGGTTCCCCGGTAACACCAACTCAAGATAGTTTGGATCTGAAAAATGAAAGGCCAGTGGTGGTGTTCAGCAAGCAAGTAGAAGGATAAGACCCCTCCACACCTCTATTCTATATTACATTAGCGATTCATGTACTAGTAAAAAATGGCTAATTATTTACTAAAAAAATGACTAAAATTTGCATATAAACGACTATGTTTCCATCAGTGACGAATAGTGGATAATTTATAGTATCTTATAGCACAACCAAGTTTTAGTGGTATTTAGCTTAATATTTAACTCGTTATCTCAATTTTCTAGTCTAGTAGTATATTTAGTCATAAATTTAGTAATTGATTTACTCATTAGTTGCCGCAATTAATGACCAAATACACAACAAAATATTCTACTAAATGAACACCTAAGAAAACCAATAAATGAAAAAAATGTTGTTCATGTTACAAGATATTATAAATTAGCTACTAATAGTCATATATATTCAAATCTTAGTCATTATTTGAAACCAATTAATGACCAAAAAAAATATGACTAAATTTTGGTTGTGTTATAAGATAGTGTATATTAGCTACTAACAATTGTCCTACAATATGAATTTCTAACTTAATAATGGTTGGACTACAGTGTACACATGAAATATCTTTTCATCACTTCAAAATATTATCATTGCTTTGCGAAGGCATTGAAGGTAAATTCATCAACTCTAAAGACTTAACCATCAATATGTGTGTGTGCGTTATGTTGGATATTGGATTTAAGGGAATCACTAGACTCATTCTATTCTCTCTTTCCTTTTTGCATTTATGGCTCCAATGTTATTGTTCTCCTCCATCCTCAATTCACTTCTTACCACCAATACTAAGTTCCTATTATGAAAATGAGAGAAGTTACAATATAGAGTATAAAACATGAAATATGATGAAATGAAATATCAACTAAAGTATACTATAAATGATTTATACAACATGAACAATTTTGGTTTAGTTGGGCGATAGTGGCCACTATGTAGCAAGGCTACATGTATAAAAAAAATCAAATAAAACATCAACATAGAAAAGAACAACTTAGGAACTTAGTATTCAACCTTCAAAAAAAAGCTTATGCAAAATCATGCCACATAAGTTACTTGACAAAAACTTTAAGATGAATATGACTTGTGAAAACATAGAAAGCAAAAAATAACATATAATAAATAATGTCTGACAGTTGGCTAGAAAATGATATCTACTTCTAATAATCTATCTTGCTGAATGAAATTTCATATGGTTGGAATTCCTTTGCAGTGTAATGTTTACACAAAACCTATAATCTTCATGATTATATAAAAACCAACTAAGTCATGTCTTACTATTCTCGGTGGTATATCTAAAGAGAAGATCCGTTTAGTCAAATATTTTCATTACCACAAGTTTTAAAACATTCTAAATCTAAACATTTGAAAACCCGTGTAAAGTGTATTTCCTTCTCCTTCAAAATTCTCTCTATGTAAATGAGTTTAGACTTTTCAATCTAATGGATATTATAAAAATAACTATTTGTCCACAAATGCATATTTTGAACCCATAAATGATTTCACAAAGTTTATTTACTTTTTCTCTATAAATATAGAGCATATCATTGTAGAATATATAAGAATATCACACGTTATTTTAAAATAAAATGCAGTTGAAGTAACAAGAGGAGAAACAGAGTCATGTAGAAGGAATTTCCAAATATTTAATCTCTTCACCTTTTGAACCTGTTTATGATATTTATTGTCCCTTTCTAATATATTTTCGCAAAAATTTTGGTCACTACTCACACTTGGTAAAGTGCAGTAATGCCAATGGCTAGAGCTTTATGCAAATGCTAATTCATTGCTAATTAATTTATAAGGTCCTTTTAAGATTGGTTCAACATTTGTGCTTTATGCAAATGATAATTCATTGATAATTCATTTATAAGGTCCTTTTAAGATTGGTTCAACATTTATATCCCTGTAAGGAAGAATATTTTTCATCCCACATGATGTACATTGTCACTTCAACCTTGGGTATTCAACCATACTTCATAACTCTATTACTTCCAACCATTTATCATCTTACAAGAGATTAAATGGAACATTTGAGAATATGTTAGATATGTGCACCAATGAATGAAACTCGAATTTGGTGCCCCTCCCTATGTTTTCACTTATTGAAATATTGTTGTGTTTGGTTACTTTCATGTTCTACGACATATGGTTTTCCTTCTTTTAAAAAATATTTGGTGATGTTGTAAGCATGCACAAGTAGTGTTATTAAAAAATCTATGTACAGAAATAACCTAGCAAGAGCCCACAAAATAAAAATTGGAAAAATTGGAAAAAAAGACACCATACAATGAGAGAATGATGTTGTAGCTCACCAACCAATCATCATTTCCTGTAATACTGTAACATTCATTTAGTTTTGTTCTTCAATGATATGGTTTCCTTTACTTTGCAACTCTATAGTGGTATAACATAAAAATGTTGCTTTGAGATTTCTCATTAGTTTCATGACTGTAGGTAGGGGAGGGAATTTGATGCTTTTCTAATACTCCATGGAAAATAGGGCTTTCAATGACTAAGTTCTCTTCCCTAATGGTTGATGGTTGGCAACCCATATAGTTCTCTAAAGCATCACCAATTATGTTGTAATAGTTGTAGCAGTACCTTAATTGGATATTGCATTCTTCCTCTATCTCTGGAATGGAAGTAGACTATGAACCCTCATGGAAACTTCTTCAAGGAGAGTGGTGTTAAAAGGTTAGACAATAGAAGTAAGCATAAATGCTTACATTACTAGATGGAACAAAGTATTTTTGCCTCCTATTTATATCTAATATCTATGTTGGTTGGCTGCCATAATATCTATCACTCTAAATAATAAACTGCATGACATCTTCCATGGTACTTATTTCCAAACATAGATTTGTTTGTTGTCTAAGAAAAATATAGATGCGTCCATCGAGCACTAGTTAAAACAGGTTTGGATAATCTCCTAGATCATTCAAATTAGCAACATTATATGCAAGGTCTTGGAAGTTGATGCAAATCCCAATAGTATTGCAAACATCTCAATTTTATCCTAAAATGTTTAGTAAATGCACAGACCATGTAACACACAAATAATTTCATAAAATAAGGTCTTTGTAGAGGATAGATGCCCCTGCATCTCTACATTAAAGATTTTATAAGAGGAGGGAAATTTGAAGTGATATATGGCAACAGTCCACATGCTACAATGGCTATAAGAACTTGTACATATGAGTAGCCTCCATAAGGATCTTGTAAAGTAATAATTGCACAAAGAATCATTCCAAAGTTGTGGACATTTCTCGTTGGTGTTTTTGATACAGTTTCAGATCTGTCACAATGACTCTTTTGATAAATCCAGGTACATAAGTCAGGTAAAAGCCTCTAATGAGTATGTGTAATAGATCTATTATTAATGTAAAGAACCACCATATGAAGAGTATTATTGTTTCTACTAACAAGTAAAAATCATTGGATTACCTAACAAAAGATAAGGAAATTTTTTACAAACATCCATAAGGCAAAATCTAGACAAGCTCCAAATCTATCAACAATGGACCAAGCCTTCTGACTACAACACGCAATCCATTACACCTAAAAGCTACTATTTTCTCTTAGTTAACATATAAATAAACCACATGAGAATTACAATAGAAAAATACTTTTGGGAAGCACAACATAAAGCTAAGAATCCACCTCACCAATATGGATTATGTGATGAGTGTGTGTTATATTCTAGTCACACTCCCCTCTATTGGTTAAGTCTTGAGGGGTTTGTAGGGGGTGGCAGCAGGGTAGATGGGGTCTCTTGGGTAGAGTTTTGGGAATTTTCTTTTGGACCCTATAATAGGTGGTATAACCTACCTATGATTTTGTGCATGAGTTTTTAACATGGTTTTGGCCATGATAGTTTTCTGCCCATAATATTTTGTAGATCTAGTAAAGGAAACTACTGTTATGTTCTAATAGAGGGTTAATGGATTGGAGTTTATGAATGGTTAGACATGTAAATATACCTAATGTAACATTTAAGGAAATATAATGAAAAATAAATCAGGTACTGTGAGTTTTGAGATCCAAGGAAAACATGTGTGTATATTTGTTTTCTTTTGTTTCCATCATTTATTTTTATGTTTTAAGAATGCATTTGTAGGTAATTTTTGTACCAGGTTAGAACATACAATGAAAAAAATTCAAGATAATCAAAGATTGAACCTTTTATGTCAATATTACTACCAATATACATCCTTATAAAGAATAACCAAAATAAAAATTGAACTCAACAACAAAAGCACTATAAAAAGGTGCAAGAATTAAAAAAATAACAGATTTATACTTGTAATCCTATAACCTTTTAATGTCATTGGATTATAAGTTAAGAAACTTTGTGTGTGGCAAGCAAGTCCCCTACATTTCTCTTGTTGTTGTTTTTGGTTTGTTTCCTCATAAATTTGTTTCAATTGATGAATATGTTGTTTCATGAAAGGAGATCAATTATGTGAGAACTAACAACACAATATGAATGATATTGCTAGATTTTTCATATTGTTACTATATTTTGATTTTACTATAGTAATTCTAATAAATGTATGTAGAAAACATCATAACACACAATTAAGGGTAGTAAATTTCCATTAGAACCATTAAAGCTTCACTATTAATAAGTTATTCATCTAAGAAAAAAATAATCGTTGTCTAGGACATATTGCATGGAAACTAGTCATAAGGAATATTGAAATGAAGTTTCCTATGAGAGAATATAAAGGATTCAAATTCTTACTAATTAAAAAACTCAAACATGGATGAATATGAAAACTCATTACACAAAAATTCAAAACTATACCTTTGATAATTATCAAAGAAAAAATATAACTCATGACCTCTGTACTATTGTGTAGCAACACAATCATGGAAACCATATAGTTGTAATTTCAAACACAACTAGCACATTTCCTCAAGTAAAGCATTAAAATCAAACATGTCTGAAATAAGATAAATTTATTAAAACAAAAATTTTCAATTATGAAATATCAATAAAAAATAAGTGTAGAAGTCCATACAATCTAGAATATTGTCGTAGGAATGTCATTGAAGGCAACTATTGCTAAGCCAGACTCAGAAATTTCGAGTGCATTTGCAATGAAATTATTTGGCTTGAGAACCTGATGAAACACATTGGCTACAAAACTATAACTCCAAAAATCATAAGAGAAGTGCTCAATATGCAACATAATTTTCGACATCAAACATGTATTAACATGTGCTCAAATCTTATGTAAGCGACACACTGCACGATATATATTTAGGACAATGTAAGACTATGTAAGTAGGTATGTAAGGATAGTAAGAAGGTATTTAATGGTAAAAGGACATTGGTTTATCCGTTATGAAAAACTGGAAATTCTAGAGCACAGTCAAACTAAACTTGTCTGGAAAATCCACAATATATGCACAAGTTCATGACTTAGGATACCGTAAATATGTGGCATTATAGTCAACCTTATACCATACAAAGGAACTGACAAAATAGAAAGTCACAAAAACTGTCATTTCTCTTACTATATTGTCAAGATATTGTCATTTACCCAAAAGAGAATACTTGTATGTGTGTACTTTAATGCTCAAAGAAGTTGGTACAGGAAGAATTGATAATTGGTGTCAAATCACCATTATCCATTATAACCTGGTGTACGTCAGTCTCCATAAGTTTAAATACCACATAAATGTCTTTTAATTCTCTTTGTGAGGGAGGTAACATGATATTCTTGATTTCCACAATGTCAGGATGTTGTGGCCATATGAGAAGTTTGATTTCATGTAGTACCCAGGTTGCATAAAAACAATACTGAACATTTTTGGTTATATTCTTAATTGCAACTTTCTCCCCTGTATGTGTATCAATTTTTGAGCATACAACACCATAGGTTCCTTTGCCAATCGTAGTTTTCTACAATATGTTTATAAATTGTAGCCTTTTTTTTGTAGAGACTTGTTTTGAGATGTCATTTCAATTTATGTTTTTTAAGTTTCGGTAGGAATTGTTTTACAATGTAGAATTTTCTTACCGTGAATTATTAAACATAGCTAAGGTAAGGTTTCAAACACTTGTAGGTTGGTATACTGATTCCTCTCCAAATACAAATTATCCTAACCTAGAAAGGAAAATATATGTGCAGGATCACATCACTTGATTCCTGGAGACATTTCAACAAATATGTAAAATGAAATAATTGAGCTATATAATGTTGATTCTCAAATTCTTAAATTCAAACAAGCTAGCATAAACTCTTCAAAGTTGACAAGTGGGCTATCTCTATAGTCGAAATATTGTGTTTTACCTTTTTTCCATAAATCGAAACAAATTCATTCTCGATATGAGTAGAAGAATGGGATTTTAAATAAGAGATGTTTTAAATATTTTCTTGCAAATAGTCGTGCCTATTTACCACGAAGAAAAATGTAACTTTTTTTTTTAATAAGTTAGGTCTTCCTTTTTATGGCTCTATATATTTGAGAAACTCTAGAAAAGTCCCATGAAGCTTAATAAGATAGGCCTATCCCCCATCATATGCCATATCAGGAAGAGTCCATTATCCAAATCTAATAACGGTATCCTATATCAAAAACAATCTAAATTTAATTATTTTTAAATTAAGTTAGGTCTCTTCCTTATTCAATTGAAGTTGACACTTTGTCTGACGCAAACAATATTGTATGGAAACAACTTACAGTCGCAATGCTATTTTATTTTGTGAACGAAGATGTGGATATTGGTGAATCCAACTATTATTTTCTTCTGCATTTCATTGGGAACCATGTTATCAACACTAAATGTATTATCCACATTCCAAACCAAGTATACAAGTAAAAATAACAGGTTAACCACCAAGCCCATATGTCATCTAGAAAGAGTCAAAATGTGCCCCTTTACAAATCACAAGAATATAGTTTTAGGTGGTGTGGTTTTTATTGAATAACATTGATCAATATGCATGCATTTGACATTCAATGATAGTTAACCTCTCTATCAATGGAAAATTGAGTAATGCCAAGGTTTTTCTACCTTTACCAGTGGAGGGAAAGATGGTCCATGCACTAAAACAATTGTAGGCATTTAGAGATTCAAAGATCCTAATAGACTAGGAAAATAACAAGTGAAAAATTAAAAATATATTGTTAGCTCCAATTAGGTCCTTAAGGGAAAGAAACAATTTTATGATATTTCCTTTTTTCCACCTTTAGGTAGGGGGAGGATGGTCCATGCATCTAAGTAACTAGATATTGATGCAATAGACAGATAAAAAATGTAGAATTTATAATATATCATTAGATCCAATAATGAATCATGTACTGGAGGTGAAGCAACAATTTGATGATCTTTTCTTTGTGCATAGATATAGAGGATTCAAAACAATAGTTGATACATTATCTACATAAGTTGGGTCAATGAAAGAGGGTTCCCTATCTATTCAGGGAGAAAAGGCACAAATATATCTAGTGGAAAGTTCTTTTTACTAGAATTTGTTAGAAGAGATGTTATCTATGTAGTTTTTTTGATGTTATATTAAAGCATAGAAACAATATTGTCAATATTAAAGGCATCCTCTTAGGAGCCTAGGATGATTGTAACTATAAAAATATAGGACTAATGAAGTGTTTGATAAAGTTAATTTTTTGTAAAAATAAAATATCATATTATAAGCTATTTCAAATCAAACACATGTATATTTTGATTAAAACTTTATATATATATAATTTTTTTCCTTTGGAAAATTGGATAATCCTTACATTACACGGGAAATAAAATTCAAAATAAATAGATTGAAATATTCATATAACAAAATTTAAATAGGCCCTCCCATAAAATAACTACTCCAAATCATAGTACATACATATGTATGGATGGCCATTTTTGGTTGATTTAATGAGACTTCCAAGGTGCAGGGGACCACTACCTAATTGCGTTCATTGGTGAGGCATTGCAAATATCACTATGCATCATGTTTTATATTAATGTCCTTGATCAAAGTAACAAA
This sequence comes from Pinus taeda, assembly GCA_000404065.3. Lineage (NCBI taxonomy): Eukaryota > Viridiplantae > Streptophyta > Pinopsida > Pinales > Pinaceae > Pinus > Pinus taeda. The sequence continues at coordinate 2,444 of APFE030544814.1, read as the reverse complement.
ATCCATTTCAATTTTTGTTATAACTAAAGAATTTTTTTCTAGAGTCTTTAAAGTTTCTATCAATTTATGTACAACTCTTGTCCTATAACAACACTTAAATTTCAGTAGAGAAATCATCCTAAATTATAAAACAAAAACAAAAAATGGGTGGAAGGTATACATGTTCTTGTGGTTAGAGTCAAGGATATGGAAAATAATAATAATGTAGTTTGCATAGAGTATGTGTATCCACATACAATATAATTCAATCAGATTATTGACAAACTTAAACTCAAAAAAATTGATACTTACCCATGAAGTTTAGCAGATATATTGATAAGATCGCCTCATTTTGTAGTTATTAAAAGAAGTATTTACATATTTTTTATTTCGTGCACACCTCCAGAATATTTTGGAAGAGATAATTTCCGAACAAATCATACATTATTTTAATTATGTGATCAATAATTTCAAAAAAAATCTTGCACATCCTCAAGACTCCCCACACCAAAATTATTATGTAGAAAATGAGAACCATGTTGGTCCTTTTCTACAAGATATATCAATCCTTCTTATTATTCCAATGAAATTTATTTATTTTGTTGTGGTTGAGGATTATGTAATATGTCGGATGGGAGCTCATGCTCTGTGATTCGAGAAGGTACTCCTTTAGAATTTGTACAAATATCCAACTGAAGCAGACTTGGAAATGAAGCAAAAGAATATGATCTATTTAGATGTATCCTTGCACTTAACAAGTCGTTTATTCCCCATGGAGTTAATGAATCGATCATTGTATGGGAATTCACACCATGTGAACCATTTCAAGTGAAGATCCTTTAAGTAAAATTAGCTTTCTCGAGTTGATCGAAAATTGCAATGATGAGATTAGGATCTTTGAGAGAAAAAGAACTAGGTTGAGGCATCCTCATGCTGATAATACATTGCATTTGAAATTAGAAACTCGCCAAATTTCAGAACTACTGTAGAAACAATGATGCTTATACCTTTCTATAAGATATTTGAGAAACTCTAGCAAGGTTGTATTCATGTTGAGAAGACCTTAAACCATATGTAACTTCATCAATCTTAACCATTGCTCCAAATTTACAAGATAGGCTTCATCCCCTATTGATGGTGTTGGACCCACCAACATTTAGGGGACCTCCTCGATATGAAGTCCCAAGTAGACCTCACTATCCTTGGAGTTTGAGTCCCAGTAATGGATGGTAATGTAATGCCTTGATTGTGGAAACGGGTAGAAGAATGTATGATAGCTTTCGGTGAGAGTGATTCCAATTTAAACATGAACGCAACAAATTAAAGATATAGTCATCAATATAGAGGTGGAACAGGATTAATACTTCATTTCATTGATGTAAAATACTGAAATATGCTTACAAATATAAATGGAAATAAACTAGCTCTGGCGATGGTAACTTATCTTTGAGGAGAGATGTGGTGGCTACATGCCTCTCAATAGTCTTACAATGAGGCTTGAAGGCCTCTTTATTATTGAGAAACAATGGAAAAACCTAAACATCCAAAAATCTAACCCTAGGAGATGAAGCGCCAAACTATGGGCCCTGTTTCGGCAAATTGGTACATTAACATCCCATGGTTGTAACTTTGGCATATGATCTTCGTTCGACGCGCACCATACCTTGTCAGAAATATCTATCCGAGGGCTACAATTTTTGAGTGAGGAAAATTGGTGAAAGGACACATGTTTCTCCTAGTTTTCAAAAAAAATGTCGTGCAGGTCCTCAAAATGGCTTCAAAAGTTCAGGACCCAAAAAAACTGTCAAAAATAGTAAATTGAGCTACAAATAAGGAAACCAAAAGACTAAAAGAAAAAATTGTGGAGGTCGAAGTGGAATAGGTAGGCGACCACCAGTATCAACCTAGATCATTCCTCCCCTCTTAGGAAGCCATGCTCCCCCTTGCATTGAGTTCCTCCATGAAATGAAGAAACTTATGCTCAACTTGGTCCCTAGTGAGCAACTTGCCCTCGTGAAGGAGTTGCCCTAATTTGACAACTCGATATAGTTGGATCCTTTACTATCACCCACCCGAAACTTGTGTGGCACCCGATGTTGATCATGTCGCTGCTTGTACTTCGCATTTGATTTCTATAGAATGTCATGTACCTGCTAGTGGATATGTTGGATGTGCTCAATGAAGTTGTTTGCCTTATCGGTTTCGGATTGGACATGAACCGAAATCACCTAAGTAACTGCAAATGGCATGGCTACATCAATGGGAAATAGTGGTTGGAATCTCAAGCTGACCTCAAAGGGAAATGGCTAGTCCAGCTGTGGAGAGCCCGGTTATAGCTGTGCTCGACATAGGGGAGGTTCTCATCCCATGTGCATGGATGATTTGAGTTATACATGAGCAAAATGTGTATGATAATCCTGTTGATGACCTTTGTCTGGCCATTAGTTTGGGGATTAAAAGTTATG